>JAGFPH010009132.1:19063-34569 GCA_018207615.1 Philaenus spumarius
TATTGTATGTACTTATGCTGTTATTATCTTTATTTTCCCCTGCTGTTAGTAAAATTTGTCGCCCGTCTATAGGAGCCCGTCAGATTTTAATATCAACTGGGAAAATAAAGACAAATTTTATTAAACTCAAAGCTTTTTAGCAGTAGATGGAAAAGTTATTTTTCATCAGATTTTTCAAAAGTTCAAACTCGTTATAATTTTTCTGGAAAGTAATATATGAGTCCCTCTAACAACATAGGTGTTCAAAACTTTAGCTGCTGCATTTTCGTAAATAGAAGCGAAAAGAAATAATGAAAGAAAGGGTTTTTGAAAATAAAATGAATATATTTTTCTTTAACGCACCTAAACTTTTATCTGTAAGTACTTTCGGAAAAAGGATTTTTTTTTTATTTTTGGAAATATCTTAAAACATTTGCTGTCACAAAATTGAAAATGAATTTTTTTGGTACTTGTGTACTATACGGACCCCACCTATAATTGTGTTCACCGTCTGGCGAGCGTGTCACTGCGTGTCCGACGCCGGCGTAACTTTACAATTCGACCCAGCCTAATATTTTTGCAGACAATGACGTTGTTTTACATTCTACTGTTAAATGTTGAATACAGGTAAACAAATTGTGACTAAATAGGTTAGGTTAGAACCTTTTAGGTATTTTTTTTTATTAAACTTTTGCATTTCTGTTGCCATATGTAGCCTAGGGTCAGACGGCAACAGAAATGCAAAACTAATAATAACAAAAATACCTAAAAGGTTCTAACCTATTTAGTCACACAGTATGTTTAGGTATTCATAGGTGGGGTCCGTATGATACGCAAGTACCATTTTTTGATATTCTTCGATAAAACCATTTCAAACAATACCCATAAGATCATACAATCTATATATTAAAAGAATTTATGAAAACTTGTGGCAGTCAGTACGGCCATTCTATTTGGCCGATTTCCTTATTTTTTTTTTTTTAAATTGCAGGTAATCATTCACAGATATGTCATCAAGCATTACAAATCATGTATCTTTCGCCTTACAAACTGCCACGGGCAAAAACCCGAGACAAATGGGCTAATTACTAAAATAATTAGGCCTAACATTAAAAGTTGTATATAGAAGCCAATAAGCCTAAATATGTAAATTGATAATTAGTAATAAGTAAAATAACACGTTATAAAGAGATATCAAAGGAAAATTGGGTGTAAGAAGGAAGTCAATAATTTAAAATAATTATTTTATAAATTGCAGGCTTAGCCAATATTAAAAGTAATAGTAGCCAAGCGGAGTGAATTATTCTAAGGGAAATCGACAGGATAATTCTTGTCAGGTTTTGTCGAATATTGCAAAACTCTGTCTGTTGCTATGCGCCGTGAAAGAATTCAATGTAAAATTTTAATATATTTTCAAAAATAAAAATAGTAGGTTATTTTAAATGTAATGGGTAGAGGAGAAAAAGATGATAATAATCTAATTAACAGAATTGTGTTAATTAAGAAAATGAAAAAGTTATAGAGCAAAGACGTAGCAGAAAAAATGCTAAAATTCACAAATTTGAAAATTTCGAAAATCTAAATTGGGGATAAAATAAAGAATAAATAATTAATAATAATTAAATAACAATAAATTAATATAACTAAATATTTTTTAAGAAAAAGGCTCAAAAATAAACACATTGAAATAAATGAATAAATCGGGGGAAATAAGTTTCTACAAAAATAAATATATGTTAAATAAGATGTAGTATATATATTTTTGTAATATACCATGTGAGAAAAGGGCATAAACCAAAAAGGGGGGTTGAAAATTCCAAAATTCGAGATACACATGGGATAGGCCACAGAACCGTGCCCGATGTAAAGATAGAAGAAAGAAGATCAGTTTTGAACGTTTGGGAACCAGACGAATAAGATAGAACCAAGAAAATTCGAATTTGGACCATTTTGAAGAATTTAAAATTCAAAATTAAGGAAAAACTAGCGAAGGCGATAACTGGAGAACCAGGAACCTTAGAACAACCACTCAAAGGAGGGAGAAAGCAGAAGATGGTCAGGAATCCAATGAGCTGCAGAAATCCAAAATCGGACCATGGGTTACAAAGTTAGAGCATTTTGAAAGTTTTGCATACAAAATTGAATTAAATCTTGTAAGAACCGGCAGTGTTTAAGTAAACAGTACGGAGCGAGCTTGGAGAGATGACGTCATGCAACCACCACCGAGACCAATACAATTACTTATTGCACGGAAAGTTAAATAATTGATTATCTACGAAACTAAAGTGGAGTAATTAAAATGAAGGCGTGGGAATTAAATTAAATAAATAAAAGAAAATTCTACAAGCTAGAAGGACCTTTTAAAGCACCAGAGAAGCGAAGTTGTCCAAAAGAAAAGAGTAAATCTCTTGACTTCGATTTCAAAAGTACCAGGTAGAGAGAAGAAAAATTAAATTCAGTTGCGTATTGGTAGTCACCCGAGGACCACGTAGAGATCTGCAGAAGCAGCAAGTCGGTCGGCGAATATCACCAACTCCGGTACAGTTGAGCGGGCCGTAATAAATCGCGATAATTTAAAGAAGAAGGATCCTAAGGGATTGAAGAAAGAAAGCATTCTACATCAAAGAAGAGGAGAGATCCTGAGAGGAAGGAAGAAGAAGATCAAGGACTTCATTCCAAGGCCTAAACCACCGAGGAGGAAAGCTGCGATAAATCATCATTATTTGTGAGTAACAAATAACCAAGCTATATAAATTTTAAATAATATAAAAGTAATCCAATAATAAAATTTAAAAATAAAGAATATTAACATTAACAGTAAATTCAGGGGAAAGTGTAAAAGTAAAATCATTCAGGAATATTCCCTATTCTCACAATGGCATAAAAGCGTTTCAATATAAGTGTAAAAATATCATATGTGTAAATATCTATACTATACTTGTTTGAAATTTTAATGACTTGAGAAAGATAATTAATTTGTTTTTGTTTTTGAAATTAAAAAAGTTTAGTTTTCAAGTTTTCATTTCTTTTTATTTATAAACTAAATACCCTATACCATAAGTTAATCAGTGCTCTAAAATAAGATAGTGAATAAGGTTTATTATTTCTTGTGTGTGACCAAATAACTTCAAACGACACGACCCAGAGAGGGAGTCTGACTAGAGCTAGTATTTTTTATCTAAAGTGTATGTATTACAAACCAATCTTTTAAGATTTAGGAAAGTTAGCGTATTTCCTATTTCTTGTCCACGTATACGCGCAAAGTTATTAAGGGCAAACTCAAATAAAAAATTAAAAACGATTGCGCGTGTGCGGCGTGGCAAGTGCGCGCCCAACTCGGGACGAAAAACCTTACGACCCCGAGATTAAAAACAATTGCGCGTGTGCGGCGTGGCAAAACGTTATAATCAAATGCAAATTTCTGCTGTGTATTCCTTATGGGGGTTTTTTTGTTATTTGTCCACTTTGCGTTCGTATACCGTCCATCCGATTGCTTTGAAATTTTGCATAGTAACACAGGTTAACCCTGGGAAGGTTTTAGGCCATTTACCGAAGTCCTAGGACATTAGGGCTACGCTCCAGTGGCCCTCAAAGTTTCAAAGTTAATCTTATGGAAGAAAGATTTCTATTGATTTTATCAAAAACAGCTGATTTTATCAGGGGCACAACAACAGCTGTTCGTATAAAAAACTTAGCAACACATCATGTTTGTTTACTTTCATTACCATAGCAACATTACTTAGAAAATTTGAAGAGTATTACCTTTTTAAGGTTACATTGACAAACTAAAAACAAACACAAACAAAAATCAACGAAAAATGCTAACTATATTTTAATTCAATTCAAACATTGGTTGTTACAAACCTATTATATAAAAAACAGCTAATTTGGATCAAAAACTGAACATAATTTTAGGGTGGGCCTACAATGAACCAAAACACCAATTGGGCTAATTATTAGAATCAGGTTTTATTATAATTCTTCACAACTACCAGTTTTTTTTAGATTAGGTAAAATTTTCCAACTGCGAGCGAAGCGAAGCAGCCATTTGAGGCCGAAGGCCGAGGCGGGGTTGGGACGCGGAGCGTCCAGGGGCAGAGCCCCTAGTATTTATTTTAAGGGTTAAACAAATTTTTGCCACCAAAAATGTACAGCAAAATATTGTTTTGGTTCTATTAAGAAATACACGTGTTTTCATGCTTTATAAATAAGCCAAATTTCATTATGATACGTTTACTTGTTTTTGAGAAAGTCGAGTGTGATAGGGTTATAGTAAAGTAAATTAAAAATTCTATAGGTCCCGTTTTTCGATATTTTGAAACCGCAAAGGCGATTTCAACAACGGCAAATAAGACATGGCAGAGATTCTTAGCTATCCAAGACCTATTTTAGTTTCACTCCAATCGCCAGCGACATATGTAGCCGGTACAGAGTCTACTAATTTGAGTCAAAATTCCAAATAAGCGCTTCGTCTAACACTATATTATAGGCTACAAATTCCGACTATTCAAATTCAACTGGAATTGAGCTTTTTAACCGAGCTAAATGTATCACAAAAATCTTTCTTACCTTAAGTGGAAATGTGTTTTCTGTCTGTAACCTGAAATCAAAGAAAAACATTATTACAATAAGTTAACTAAATAAAACCAGACAACTGCATGTCTGATACGCAAACCAATGGTTCACACCAGTTTCAGTTTTAAGAAAGTTAACTGAAAAGCCAATGTAAGTTTGGTAATGGTGATACACAGGGGGTTTCACAACTCTATACCGCTACGTTTAAGTATTGTGTACGGACCAAACTACCTCAGAACTGCATGATTAAAATTACCAAAAGAACTTTCTCATTTTGTTTTTCTTTTCGTTTAAATTTTTATCTCAAAAAAGGTTTGATATACAATGTTGAAATTTTGTACTTAAGCTTAAAAAAAAAGAAAAAAGAGATACGAAATAGTTGTCTTTTTTATTAAACACAAATGGTTTTTGCATTTATCCTACAATATTAACCAGGATCCAAAATATTGCTATCGTTTTTATCTATAGCTTAATTACCCTTAGAAATACTGACAAAATGTAACAAGCATCTTACTTTTTTATTTAAAAAAGCCACTTTTTCTACTGAAATTTTGTAGTAAAGTTAATGGTTTTCGAAATATTCAACATCAGATATTTTAAACCGAGCAAACTTCCAACTCAATCAGTTAAGACGTTTTAGAGAAATAAACTATTAAGAGCCTAAATTCCAGAATTATTTTAAAGAGATTTTTAATATTTATTTTTAATCGGTTAAGCCGTTTTAGAGATATAAATTATTTAGTAAGAAAATGAAAATACTGAAAGATTTTTAGAGTCTAAATTGCAAAGAGTCTAATTTTCAGACCAATTTTAAAGGAATTAAAACAAAATTTTAATCCAAGTAACCACGCCCTTGAAATTATCTCCGCACAAAGAAAAAACATCTGGTGTGCACATCACACAACTTTCCTTACCAAAATAGATGCTGTATCAATTACCAAATTTTTCGAGTGAGAGATTGATGATACCATTTTCGAGTTAATAGGAGTATCCGTTTCGAAGAAAGCGGTACTAACTTCAAAACGGTTAATCCCACGGACCTGATTTTGGTCTCAATCGATTTCTCACCCCCAAAAATGTCAAGGTCGATACCAAACACGGCTAGTTTAAAAAAAGTAATTTTTGCCCCCAAAAAGGGCGTATTTGGGTCAATTTTTGAAAAAATGGAAAAAGTTGAGTGGGGTATCTTTTTTGACATTCTTTTGGACGCTGAATCGAATGAGACCATTTTCAAGTCGATAGGACCAGCCATTTCGGAGATACAAACAAAAAAACTTGCGTTTTTGTAATAACTTTTTTCAACGAATTTTTAAGGGTATATAGCGTACATAGCGTGTTAAGGGGGTCTGAGTAGAGTATGTTAGCAAAGTTTAATCAAAATCGTTAGAGGGGTTTTGGAGTAAATACCAAAAATGTGCTAAAAACTGGTCCCACGGTAAGACACCACCTCGGATTTGCTTCAAATTTACATGGGTTTAATTGTTTACGTGTTTGAAGATATCCTGTAAATTTCAGTTCGATCCGTCCAGCCGTTTGCCCTGTGCACTCCGGACACACACACACACACAGACACACAGACAGACCAATTGCCAAAAATGCATTTTTTGGACTCAGGGGGCCTTGAAACGTAAAGATATTATGAAAACTCGACATCGAATTTTTGGGTCGATCGCAATACTTACCTTACCTAGTATAGGGTAAGGAAAGTAAAACTCTGTATAATGTATTATTGCGATGTAGGCCAACCAATCGAGATTTGTTCATGTTATTGAATTTAACAGCAAGTGACATCCACAGTGACTTTAACTGTAGCACATAGGTATGTAAAATACAAAAACTATCTGGTAACATTTGTTGCGCATTTTTTATTAACAAAAATAATGATAAATTGGGAATTTCTTAAGTATTTCGTTTGTATTATAAAAAGTTATGAATGGATCCCAATACCAAGGGATATTTGTAAAGAATTCAAAAACCTAAGAAATGTTGTTTTATAGACCCCAATCGGACCATTTTCCACCGAAAAAAAGTATGGAAAAAGCTTAAACATTTCCATTTTTCATAAATTCATATCATTCTTAATTTACAATATTGAGGGCAGATCGTTCGGAAAATGATTTTTGACGTTATACTTCTTTGCGCCCGTTGTAATCGGGGGGAGAAATCACGCCATGCGTTAGGAGTAAAATCCGGAAAGTGCTTTTTTATACCTTTCCTCTACAAGAGGTACATCAAGTGTCTCAGTGGGTGAGTGGTTAAGGGCTCTATGGGTTAACGCACTCGACTTCCCCGCTAGAATCCCTGGTTCGATCCCCGGCTGAGAATTTTTTTTAATTATAGGAAAGTATACGAATATACGAATGGCCAAAGAAGTATAACTTCCACCGTCTGGTCCGACGAAGACCCATTTTTTTATTATGTGTACTTCAAACAGGCGGAATATTAAATTTGTGGCAATCACAATTTTTTCACAATTACAGTATAAAAAATTTAAGACATAATCTTACATAATGCATATTAACCTGAGAGACCCGATTTAAATTTACCAAACGGATTCTAAAAGTAGACATTAAAACCTACAATCCGTGTATATTCGAATTTTGAATAAGGTTGATACAATGTGATAAAAATGCTTCCGAACATAGTGTGAAACGTATTATTTTGCGACCGAGAAGACGGGGAGAGAGGCAGTGGTAGTGGAGGAACCAGCAGAGGTGGAGAGCCTGGCCGGCCTATTTACCTTCGCTGCAGGTTCCTCCACTAACGGAATCCCTTTATTGTATATGGGTAAATTATCCCACCTAACCTCTTAGACGGTAGTAATCTATATTCAATGGATTTAGTTTTTCTTCGTAACATTTATAAAGTAACTGCAACAAATGTCTACACTCTAGCTTCAAGGGAAGTAAAATAATAAATATATATTGTTTATAGAGTTGCGAGGAAAATGCTTTTAATAAACACAAATAATGAATGTAGATAAACACGTTATAATGAATGTATAACGTTAAAAACACTAGTTATCCTGGTAATTGCTTTTGTAATTGGTAATTTTACTCTTAGAAACGAATGCATACCTTACTGACTAATTATGTCGTGCTAGGTATCTCAGAGTTACTTATATTTGCACTGTTAACGTGAATAAATACATTCATATATTTTTATTTGCATGTTATTCTTTTCATTTATTTTTATTCATATTTGCGAGCGAAGCCATGGACACCTGTTAGTAATTTATAAATCCTAAACTTATAATTGTTTTATGATTTATAGATAAATTATATTATAAAACTATATTTTTTATTCCAGCAATACCTTGTATCAAAATAAATAGAATATACAGTGTTATTCAACCGCAATTTCAAACAATTTCAAATTTTAACAGCTGTTTTTAATTTGTATTACTACATAAAACACAGGTTTTTTTTTCTAACAAGACATAGACTAAAAAACCTTTACTTAGCTTGTATTGCACAGACTCAACTTCAGTTCCAGTCAGAGCCAGATGTAAAACCCGCACAAACGCAGATATCGAATCACGAGGGAGGGTGTTCCCAGAAGAATTTCATTTTTGTTTGCATTTGCGATATCAAATAGACAGAACTAACAACTTATTCTTGCATTTTATTCCACATAGAAATACATAATGTTCGTTTACTTGGTTCAGATCAAGTTCTTGAAAACAAACGAAAGCGTCGATATTAGTGCCATCGATTATCGCAAAGATCATATCTTCCTCAAGACGACCGTTTTCTATTATAAAAAGAATAAATACCGACAACAGAGTAGAATAGGGCAAAATAGTTTGAGCGGTTTATGTCAATGGCTTGGATAAATTGGTTATCAATAATTATTAAAAGAAAGGCTTGTTAAATTGACTTTTTTAAGAATTTATTTCTCGACATTTTGCTAGACTCTTTATTTGCGAAATAGCGCAGTGTCAACTAATTAATTTATTTCCTAGTATGCCGCCTTAGAAGCCTGTTACACAATAAATATGATTTCTCCATTCTTTCATAGACCTAATTTAATACTATAAATCAACTCCTATAAAAGCGAGTGTACGTCCGTACGTATAGACGTACATATATACGTACGTACGCGAGTAACACATAACATAACAGCTGATTTCAACCAGCATCTGTAATACTTGAAAAAAAAACCCAGTGTAGATTATAGCAATGAATAATTAAACATTTAAGTATTCATTGATTATAGTTTTTGGTTATGTTTACAACTTCAATCATTATAATTTCTTGTAAAGTAGATTTTTTTAAATATGAGTTATAGAACTAATGTATGCTATAATATTTGCTTTGAGGTTAAAAACTGTATATAAATACAACCTTTTATCATCAATATATTTGTTTATACAAATTTAAAGAAGAGATATCTAATCGTTTAGCTTCGGAAACATTCGTACATCTTCGTAAAACATGTAAACATATTCGATTATTAATTTCTTCACTGTAATATTAATAACTTTTAAATCATTTGATCTATTAATATAAAATAAAAAGCAATTAAAAGATAGTATTTTCATCTTTCTTTAAATATATATTAACGTAGACAATGTAAGTAAAAATGTTTAACAAATAGGTCTACAGTTTTATAATCCTTATTATTGTACACATTTACCGAGTTAAAAATCCTCGTCAGCATAGGTAGGCCTAGATAAGTATTCCGCCACGTTATCCTGTCCGCCATATTGAATCTGATTCCCATAAGAGCAATGCTACAGAATAAGTCTTTCTTTTTTTTTTTTTTTGTTAATTCGTGGAATAAATTTAAAAATTTGGTTTCATTTTGAAGTACTGTCATATGCGGATGTTGATTGCTAAATACATTTTTAAAACCCGTTTTATTGTTTTCATAAACGTATGATATAAATAGTAGAAAATAGTAAACTTTATTAACTTTTTACTCAGCTGCAAAGAGCGATATTGCAAAAACCCTTAGCAATAAACACCCACAATTTATTTGACTTTAAGAAAAAAAACACAGCTTTCGTTTTTTGACAAAAGCAACACAAAAATATGCTTAATAGTGAAGGTATGTTTTGGTTATTTAACACTGAATTTGGTACCCAACTTCGCAGTTTTGAATATAAGGAGCCGAGCCTTAATAATGTTTTTAAATAGTTTGTTTTACTTTCTCCACCCTATACTTAGTATATGGAGAAAGTATTGTTTTTGTAAAAATGTTCGAATTTGAATTTTCAGTTGAATTATCTGTTTTGGTACTCCCAGAACCCCAAAAAATTGTTTAGTGCAATTATCTGTGTTGGTGCTCCCTGAACCCAAAAATATTTTTAGTGGAATTTTTTTTTTGGTGCTCCCTGAACCCAAAAAAGTGTTTTTAGAGTGGTGTCTGTCTGTCAGTCTGTCTGTATGTATACACGACCAGAGAGGACACTATTGGTCCGATTTTCATGAAATTTGGTATAGTAAACCCTAATATCTCCAGGCGTTTTATTTTTCATTTTTTGGAATTTTTAATTTTTAAGGGTAATTTACACCTAAAAACCCATAAAAAACGACAAAAATGCAAATTTCTCAAAAACGGCTCTAACGATTTTGATCAAATTTTCAGTATTTATAGTGCTTAAGATGCCAAACAAAATGACACCACCCGCTTTTATCAAAACTTCGGCGTTTTATAATTATGGGGAAATGTTTAAAAATAAACAAGTTTGTGTTGTGAATCTAGCATCGCGGCAGCGGCCGCACGGGGTAGCACCACGGTAGCGAGCACGGCCAGTAATTCAAAGGTCGCGCGATCGACTCCCGCCTAGGACAATATTTTTTTTATACGATTGACGTAGGTAGAATATTATTTTTTGTTTTTTTCTAAAAATTAGTAAATAAAATGATTAAAAACAATATTATTTTGACTACAGTAAGTTGGGAGAAAGTTTGTGTCAGTTAACTGATACCGTTTATTTTAAATTATGTATTTCTGATGTGTATCTAATTAATCAGATCAGCCTGTGGTTTTTCACGGGGGCTTACTAGTAATACAATATTAATCTGGTTTTATTGATTAACTATAGTTTACCAAAAAACATGTCTTACTCGGGCTACAAAGCACCCGATTTCCAAAATTATAAATGTTTCACTTGGCTAGAAATATCGAATTCATTAAATTTCTGACGTTCAGAGGTCATTTCTGAATCATTTCTAGGATGTGTTGGCTTGGAGAGTCGGACACACAGTCCATAGCGAAACCAGAATACAAATCAAAATTTGAGCGACCCCAGGATAATTTGTGTCGTGATTTATAAGTTCTTACCTTTAAGGTACCTACTTAAGAAATTACGCCTAAACAATTAATAGGTTTATACATTTTCAAGATATTTAGATTTAATCTAAAATTAATTACGTATAGTGAAAAATTAAAAAAATCATAACTAAATATTGGTCTAGAAATACTTATAAACGAAAAATAACCGGTTGCGTAAACCTGCTAGTCTTACTATTACCGCAAAAACATTGGGTAAAATCGTCCTTTGTTATGAACTTCGCTCTTTTAATATTCCGTTTGCCTTCCATCACTGATTACTTACAAAGTTACCATTTATCATGGCCCGCACATAAAATGATTCGAACTTTGTTATTTTTGTAATTTATTTATAAATTATTTATAAACAGAAAAGAGATGAACATACGTAGGCCTAAATTTTACCATAGTATACAACTTTTCGCATAGATTCATCAAAACTAATTATTTTGAGTAAGTCGTTAATCGGGGGGGGGGGGGGAGGTCTTTTTTGGCCCCGAAAAATGTTACCACACGAGAGCACCTAGCGCCGAATAAGTTGTTCTTTCTACCCTATTAATGAGACAGAAAATACCTTTTAAACTACTAGGTGGAGGAAATTAGGCCTACCAGGAGTTTTTGCCGTCTTTCAGTAATTTCCGACCACTGTGCGACGTGTTCAGAGAATCACCAAAGATAAAACATAAGTATAAACCGTAATAGAAGCAATGCACACTCTTCCATACAAAAATCTTAGCGACTACTGGGTGTGCCCATTTTCAGTAGGTTTGTTAAAAGTTCCACCTGTCAAACAGCACTACAGCACTGGGGTCAGTACAAATCTCATCAAAATATGTGAAGGAATGTCGCTCGTCATTAACATTAGGAACACGGTGGAATTGAGATGGGTTTCAGTGAGAGCGTGTAATCTCTTCATGGGGCTGCTTAGCCGCACTAACAGAACTGGCAATGAGAACAGTGTACAACCGGAGATGGTGTGAAATACCCGGCCACGCACAAAGCAAAACTACGCTAAATCAAGCTAAAACGACATCACCTTCATATCTGGACATGGTCACTGCACGAAATACCAACGCCTGCATGTGAACTCTTTTTTGGCGTCTTCGACGGTAACCAAAACTGTCGAATCTATGAACAGGAACAAGAAGTATACAAGACACTTTATCTTTCATTGTGAGATGCTGGAGAACAGATGCAGAAGACTCTTTCGAATCCAGAAATAAATTCGACCAAGCAGCTGAACCGCAGACGTGAGTTGAGCAAATTTCCAAAATTAAGTTTATAGGCCTATGTTTTAGGGTTTCAACCAACAATTTGGGAAATAGGTCTATTCACGACGGTGCTGAATAGCTGCAAAATGGTTCGCATGCCATTCCACATATTGGGAATATCTTCAATACACAAAGCATTGCGTGCTTTGCCCGCCAACCCCCGTATTGGGAGTATCTTCAATACACGATGTAGAATCCACCACATTTGAATCGGGTACTTCTATGGTATTTTACGTTTTGATAGATTTTGGGGGAACCAAACAAGCTATAAGGTCGCGAAAAAAAACAAAATCTGCAGAATAACATCCTACATTTATATTTGTAGAAAAAACCCAAAAACAAATACATTCTCGTAGGAAAAATCTCAAAATCTAGTTACTTCCGGTCAAAAAACGTGCTTCCGAATGTTGGATTTTGTTGGCTAACGAACTCGTCCGATCGACGTAGACAACCAATATGTGTACCAAATTTGAACCAAATCGAACTTAAAATGCGTCCGCTAGAGTGCGAACACACACATATATATATATGATTTTTAATGACACCCCAAAACGTATTCTGGACACCAAGATTGGTGCTCATTTGTTACCTTGTGTCTTACCATAAGGGCCACTGCAGTAGCTCATTTTTCCTATGGAAATTCGTTAGTAAGGATAGTAGATGATTCGTTCTGATGGCGAAAATAACAATATCGAATGGCAACAAAAATTTTAAAATACACAGGAAGACTACTTACACCGACCATACAATTCACGTTTCCTCTAAACATACATTTTCCCATAAAATGGCATCATACAATAGTTGTATTCATAGACTCCGCAATATACCAATGTGACAAGAAAACTTTCTAGAAGAATTTAATACAATCAAATATATTGCCATTAATCATGGATATTCACCATCCATTGTAGAGAAACTATTTAATAAACAAAAGAAGAAATATGGAAATCCCAAGACTAAATCAAATAACAAACATATCGTTTTACAACATCACAAAGATTTAGCATACAATTTAGGCAACGTTTTCCTCAAACGAGGGTACACAATCGTTTTCAAAACTAATAACAACTTACAGAGCATCATAAGCTCAAATAAAGTTAAAGGTAACAAATTTGATAGCTCATGGGTTTACGAAGTATCGTTCGCCGATTGCCCAATAAAATACATTGGAAAACAGGCAGATCCTTTAGAAAAAGGTTCAAAGAACACATCCCGACACCCAAACAAGTGCTACGCCAGTGAAAAATTGAATCGAAATAAGCCTCGGTTACGATACAAGCGGTGAGCGGTGAGCGGCAGTAGCAGGTGCAAGCGGCGCACGAAAATTATCTAACTGATGGAGTTTCCTTGTTAAACACGGTTGGCTGGCTACGATGCAAGCGGCGGATGTGCGTTGGCATAACGCTCGCCGCAGCGTGCCGCTCATGATAAAATCAGTTAGATAATTTTTCGACTGCCGCCCGACGCTCAAGGGTTTCTTTACTTTCAACAAATATATGACAGTAGTTCAAAAGGCAAAATTAAGTATTTTTGATACGTATACGTTCATGGCATACTAACGACCACTTATATACGAAATTTGAAGAAAATCCGACACTAAACAAAAAAGATGCTAATTTTTGCGAGTATACTTTCGGAAATTTGTATTCGGTTCAAGGATTTATTTATTCTTTAAACACCATGAATTACTAAATAAACAACACCAATGGATTAAAACTTTCTGTTATGGGACTACTTACCATTGTTATTTTCACAGGAAGCATATATTTTAAAATTACTCCCTCCCCTTGTTACACCTGAATTTATGTTAAAATCAAAATTTCAAGAAAATCCGACTGTAAACAAAAAAGATTCTAAATTGTGCGGTTATAATTTTGGAATTTGGCATTCTGTTCAAGAGTTTATTTATTTTTTAAACCTCATAGAGGATTTAAACTTTCTGTTGTGGGACTGTTTAACATTGTTATTTTCACAGGAAGTATATATTTAAAAAATACTTTCTACAAGAGTTACACCTGAATTTCTGGACAAAAGTAAATATCACTTAAGTCTACGGTTAAAGATATGTACAGTAGTCCTATATTGTGATTTTCCTATAAATATTGGTCTCTCACTAAGTATTTCCGCCAGCACTAGCTCATCGTGTGAAGTCATCTCGTTGACAGTGGGAATGTTGACGCTTGTATCGTAGCCACATCCGCCGCTCTGGCAACGGCGCTTGCACTTGCTAGTAACGCTCGCCGCCCACTGCCCACCGCTCATCGCTTGTATCGTAGCCGAGGCTGTACACAGAACACCTTATTTTAAATAACCTTAACTACAGAGCAATCAATGACACCTTAAAAATACTACATCTTTGCAAAAAAAGAAAATTTATGAATTTGGTGGAACAATACGCAATACGAAATATATAAAAAGTTCAAAACTAATCCTGTTATAATCCTTAATGAGAAATTATTTTTTGAATCAAAGTCATTATATGACACTATAATATCAGAAACATAATATAAATATCTTACTACCTTTCCTAATTACAAACCTGTTTTCATACTTCACATAGATATTTAACAATAGTTCAGTGCGAGACAGTGGGACCGGACATGGTTTTAATGAATGTATTTTCGGGAATAATTTATTAAAATGTTTGTGAAAAGGTTCCATGACAACGGAGGATGTTCTCCAATAACCTGATAATGGCTGAATATCCGAAACGGCCGTCGTTTTACAATAAGACAAGTGACTACTGACGACTCTAAGCTTTAACATTATATATTAACCTAAGGTTGACTTGTAGGAGTCTCCTTCAATAAAGCAATCCACCGCAAAAGTGATCTAATCTTATCTAGTATGAACAACATGTCTATAGTTTTGTTTTGCTAATATAGAAACCACTATATTTTGTGTTTAGAAAACAAGAAAGACTTTATTTGTTTTGTTTTTCAAACACATTCATCCACATCTTACTGCCATGAAATTTTACTTTAAGACATGATCAGCCAAACTTTTACAATTAGATTCGAGATATCAAGAGGTAAAAAGAACAGTGTGCGAGTCCGTAAGAAAATTTGTGTTTTAATATCAACGTACTGTAATCTTATTGGTCGCCTCGTATTTAAACCACGCCCCTACTGAAACACTGCCTATATATAGTTTATAACTATATTATTTAATTTATGTATAAATATTTAACTGAAACCGTTACTGATGATGACTTGGTCATCGAAACGCATTTACTATTAAATGTTTTTTGTTGGAAAGTATGTTTGTTTATTGCTTTGTTTTACTGTAACACTAATTAAAACTATTAATAGTGATGTATTATTTATATATACATAATTAATTGATATAATGTTCGTTGAACTCTTGCTGTAAAAAAATTGATTTTATTTTATTGCAATCGGA
>JAGFPH010009132.1:34669-49442 GCA_018207615.1 Philaenus spumarius
TTGAACTCTTGCTGTAAAAAAATTGATTTTATTTTATTGCAATCGGATTTAGTATTTTAGATCATACAAGTAAAGAAATCTTTTAGGGGGAAATCACTCTTAAAGTTTATTTAAAAACATGAACGTATTGTTCTATCTTATTAAATAAACTCGATATTCTTCTTTTATACAAATAAGCTTATTTCATATTTTCGGAATTGCAATCATATACTAACCTCTAACCTGATAGAAATATTCAAATAAATACATTCATACTGTACTTGCCCATTTACATTCACTTCGGGTATTTCATTACGAACTAAGTTCAATTCGCTTGTGTACAGTCAACATCTACAACTTGCACATTCGTAACATCAAGAAGCTAATACAAGAACGAACCATGCATTTCCTCACTGCCAAATGAAAAGGTAAATATTATTTTCTGTTACCCACACTTCTTCCGAGTAAAATAAATAAACGCCATTTTTAAGATAGTTACAGTTTGAAAGAAAAAAAGTAATTGTATGCTGTCGTGGGACGTCCGTCAGAAACGAAGTTCATCACGCCTTTTCTTCAATTATTTTACCAGCATTAACGGCAACATACACACATAATTTTAACCTTTAAATTGCTGTTTATTATTAGTTTGTTTTTTATACAAATATTTACTGCTTCCATACGTTTAATGTTATTATAATAAAGGTGTAGAATTAATTATAACATCAAAGCTAAGATGGTAAACACAGTTAAATGTCCATTCATTGTAAATTCATTAAATAAATATAAAAAGTTCATCCGTCTAGGCCTAACCTAAAATTAGTGCGCGAATGTTTAATTTATGTTACCTGTCTTAACGGCAAAATATATACAATAATTTTAGGTTAGGCTTAGACTTAAAATTACTTTCTAATCATAACCTAAAATGTCAGCACTTGACGATAATATCTGAACTACGCCGGACGGAAACGTAGTTCAATTCTTAATTTAAATTGAAGAACCAAAACACATGTTTCTTGAGTGTATTTACTACATTCATTGCCGCAGCAACCAATTTGGTAACGCTTCGTTACTCGTATTTTAGACTTGTCATTGCCATAGTTACCAATTAATAACACTTTTTTCGTTATACATTTTCTATTAGTTAACTCCTACAGCAACCCGCGTTAAGGAAACTTCGTTCCAATAAGTTGCCCAAATTTAACCAATGGACAAAGTTGTATTCGTTTTGCTGTATGAATGTAATGTAAAAAAGAAATAATAATTTCTCAAATAAAGGAGTTTGTATTTGTTTCCTCAAAAGTAGAATAATTAATAATTTCCACAGAAATTAATCAGTCCCCACGAGTTTCTGTGAATTTAGAAAGTTATATAATATGTTATAATTTTAATCAAAATTCCCCCATTTTTGACTAGCAGTGGAAAAGGGATGAGAGATGTTATAGATTTGTCAGCAAACTTTCACTTCAAATAGGCCTAAAGAAAAGTGTTCGAACATTAGAAAAATTGAGAAGGTTCATCGATCGTTACAGGCTACTCGTTGTCAACTCATGGTAGGTGTATTACGTTCCCTCCTGTAGAAACAAATGCTTGCATTTATCTAACCTCTCTCTGTACGCTTGTAGGGAAAAGCTTTACCTAGACGGGACAAAATGTATTTCCCAATAACTCAGCTGACGGGGTTTTCTTGTTACCTGAATGTAATTGCTTTACCGCTGTAATATATTGTAACGGGAATTGTGTGTCAACATATGGTAATCTGTAGATGTCGCTTATACTTGCCGTCATTTAGGGCAGTTTCTTCCACTCTAAGGTTACGTATACAGTTTCTGTACAGTATATTATCTAAAAACTTACGTCATGACCATTCTTTAACACGTTCACTGCTACGCAAATTTCGTATTTCCTATGCTAGGAGCTGACCTTTTATTTTTTATATTTATAGACTAAATGAGTAGAAATTACTTTATTTTTTATTTTTGAACCTTTCTACGTAATAATCACTAATATTTTAAAGCGGACGCAAATGTGCGTCCATAGCACATAGTCTTACAATTGATGTGCGAAGCACGCAATGCTCTGTGTATTAAAAACTCTCCCAATACGGGGGTTGACATGCGAAGCACGGAATGCATTGTGTGTTGAACATATTTCCAATACGGGCGTTTTCGTGCGAAACACAATGCATTGTGTATTGAAAATACATCCCAAAATGGTGATTGGCAATGCTCTGTCCGTCGGCCGCTTCTCATAGTGTTCAGTGTCAAGCTTTACATGTGCGTCCTTAGCAGTGAACGTGTTAAGGGATGTTTAAAACGTGTTTAAAATACTCGTTTAAATTAAAATACATTTTTCTTTGCAAAATTTACGAACCGTTCATTTACTGATGTAACACATTTCATGTAACTTGTAACACATTTCTACCATCGTTCGATAGACAAATGGAACACATTTCCTCACGGAAAAGACATTGATCACAATTTTTAAGTGACACGTCAATTAGCCCAGGCAGCAGGGTGTTAAAAATTAAGTTACCTGTAAAAAATGCGGGAGATATGAAACTTGGTAATATAGTACATTTTGAAATCCTAAAAAACATACCCCCCACCACTAAGTTTGCGACCCCCACCACTTTGCGCTTACGCCACCATCTTGGAAAAGGGTGGCCAAGTAACTTTAGTTGGGTGCGACCTAGAAAAAAAGTTACTTATAAAATGTATAGAGAATTTAATTCTCTAAAACTTTTGTTTCAAAAATTTTTCTGTGAATAAACAGTTTTTGAGTTAAGGGCCATCTAGTGTTGTCTATTTATAAAAACTGTATGAATGCGCTATTATCACCTGAAATCGATGCATTATTATTATGTTGCTATTATTTGTTTTGTAATAATAAAAGTAATAAAATTATTATAATTTTTCATTGTACTAGCTTCCACACCACGGGTGAGGTAAAGTTAATGGAGCGTTTTTTTTTCTGTGGTTTTATTTATAACTAGAGGGATCTGCCCAATGCTCGCTTCGCTCACCAACCCCTACGGTGACTCGCGTCGAAGGAAATGCATTTATTTTATATAAATAGGCCCTACTATTAAATTCTAATATGTCTTATTTATTTTTACTAGGAGTAACATAGTGGTTTCCTTTTTTTTAACTTCCTTAATTTATTAAGGGTTTTTTCTCTAGGTTTAAGGAAAGTATATCAATCAACATTTTTATTTACATTTTCACCCCTTAGCAGCAAGAGTCAAAATGTCAATTTATGATACTTTTTTATGTATTTTGTAAGAAATAAATGTACAAATTTTCAGCTCACTAAATTTAAGGAAAAAATAACAATAATTTTTTATTGTTTTAGGGGTTGTTATCACATTTTCACCCCTTGTAACACTCGACAAAATGCAAATCTAGTTTATTTTTCTATGTATCTTGTAAGATATAAATGTACAAAATTACAGCTCTATAGCTTAAGGAAAGTATAACAATTAATATTTATTGTTTTAGGGGTTGTTTTAACCCTTAAATCAAAATTAATTCTAGCCTAAGTTAATGAAGGACAGTGTAGCTTTTTATTAGTAATACTATTTTTTCAATCGGTTCAGTAGTTAAAGAGTTACATACATGAATACAAATTTTACCTTTTTATAATATTGTTAATAATAATCCCAAAAAAGCCAAGATGGTATGTAATGTTATTAAATGTTCAAATTAAATTAGTTCGTATATTTTATAACAGCAAAATTATAATAAAAGGTTAAAATAACCAGCAAGGCTTAGGTCTACACTTTAATAAATAAATAACCTAAGAGTAAGAAATACAAATAGTTGTTTCAAAATGTGAAATCAGCTGTTAGTGGAAATATTGGAGCAAACATCTGTTTTTATCTGTTATCTTATTCAATTGGTTGCTATGGTAATTCATCAGTCTAGGCCTAACCTAAGAATTTTTCCGACTAAATTTACAAATATTAAAATAAAAATAGTTTCTATCAAAATGAATTGTTACTCAGGGACAGTGAAGCTTTTTATTAGTACAACTATTTTTTCAATGGGTTCAGTAGTTCCAGAGATTACCCCCTACATACAAACAAACAAAAAGAAACCAAGTTTACCTCTTCATGATATTAGTATAAACAAGGGGCAAATAGTTCCTTTTAAATCTAATTTTTAATTATTTTTTTTGTTCTTTTATTATGTTCAGATTGTTTATTTCATTATTTTTGCGATTAGTTTTGTCTTTAATTTAATTAAATATTTATTAATCTTCTTTGTATATTTTTGCAAAACCAAGCCTTTTCTATTTTTACAAAATTAATAGCCTTTGGATTTAACTATCCGTATTTATGCAGAGATACTTTACCAAGCATTGAAAAGTCAATACCTTACACTCTGCAGGTGCAACAAGCTCTTAAGTATTCCCTCTCGTACTTGATAGAATAAACTTTAAACACAAAATCTCACAATTATTAATGCGTTTATTAACTCAAACGCGTTTCAACGACAAATTCGTCATCTTCAGTGATGCTGGAGCTACAATAGTGAAACTATAACTAACCCAACGTGTTTCTTGTCCAATATTTATACAAAACTCGAAGGGGCGTGGCTTAAGACTACGTTACATTAGTAGGCATTAACAATTGAATATATAGTTATATTAGCCATATAACTAAACAAGTTACTAAACTAATAATAATCTCAAACTATACATTATTTTCATCTATATTAATATAGAATTTTGTATGGGTCCTAATTCATTATTTACAATTATTTGACTATATTTGTTACTATAAAAAGTTTCCAAGCATCTATTGTGTTAAGTTTATTTACATTTTTAAATAATACATAGTTTTCTATTTTAACTCGTGCATTTGGAATATCCCAATAGTAGCTGACCCGTGCGAAAATTTAGCAAGTTAGGAGATTTAATTAATTAATTATAATATATTTTAATTTCCCGAATTTAGATTATTTAGATTTTTATTTTAATTAATGCTTCATAATTATTAATAATTTTTTTTAGTAATGAAATATTATTCGTCTTTAATCTTATCTGGTTTCTTAAGATTTAAATTTAATTTTGTATTATTAAGTTTTTTTGGAAAAAAATATTTATTCTATAAGAGGGGATATCCCATCTTTTAACCCAAAATTTGATCAAGTTGCCAATTCTAATAAAGATAATTTCTTATTTTTAACCTGATTTAATACATTGATTTAATTCAGTTAATTACGTTTATTTATTTACATGGGTTTATAAATAACTGTTTATAAAACTTGCATATGGAATGTAAAATATTAAACTAACAGCTGTCATGTTAGTTAAACAGATTGTTAATAGATTGTGCCTGTCATTAGGAACCATAAATGAAGTATAATATAAACGTTTTTTTAGTAAATTTGTGTAACGAAAACATGGATTTTAAGCTGTTTAAAGTCTATTTTTGTTCAATAGCGGGGAACATAAGCTTTAAAATGATGCTTGAATAATTAGTTTTGATTCAAAATTAAGGGAGATATTGTTCAGCGACAAAAACACCTTTAAGAAATAAAATATAAGGATTAACAAAACGTTTGTTTGTTCAGTCGATCCGTCTGCTGCTTACACTCAACATCAATTATTCTTTTTTTTTATGAAATCTCTTTTATCTATCATAGATGAGTCGTTAATAGTTTAACAAACATAACGAATTATGTTTCGTTAGAAGCACGTTACAATTTTCCCTATGTTATTTAGCTACAAGAACACATGTTTAATTTACGATTATGCAGACAGCTGATTGTATTAAAAGCTAAATACTTATCCACGGTAACCAATTTAACAAAATACATAACTGTAATGTCAGTTTAACAAGTAAAATTTAATTTGAGTTGAATTACATGTTTGTACCTTACTATAAAATGTTTATAAAAACAAATTACAAATTGGTGTGGCATTGATTTGATTATGACTTAACCGGAAAAAAAACATGAACTTAACCATCCAATAGGTATGCCCCGAGGTTTGCCTGGCCCAAAAAGTGTTTCAATATTGTTTTAGTCTTTACTAAAAACAACAATCTGTGCAAATTTAAAGACATATAATGAAAGTTGAGCAAATTTTTGTCTATAATAATGAAAAGAAAAAATTTGATGGATTGCCATGAAATTGTGCTGACAGTTATATCTTCTGTATTAACTTATTATTAAAGGCACTATAAACAATGCTTCAATATTTATGCCCCTAATCTATACATATAAATAAAATTGGAGTGTCTGTCTGTGATTTCAAAATATAAGCTTTTTTCTAGGCTCATATTATTGTTATTCACACATCACCAAAACCTAAACGCATTTATAAAACTTTTCTCTGTCTGTCTGTCTGTCTGGATAATCTCCGGAATAGGTGAACCGATTTTGACAAAACTTACATTAACACGTAGAGAACTTTTCATAGAATATTTTAGACTACTTTTTATTCTGAAAATATTTAAAATTCCTGTAAAAAATTGAAACTTTATGGACAACAAAATTAGGTATTTTATGGACAAATTTTGGAGATATTGCGTGTCTATTTCTATCTCTGTCTTACATTATGTACATGTCACAACTACCCCCACCACCCATCTTAGATCCAAGTGCTTAATCAATCATCATTTCCGTAAAAATTCATATAAAAAAATTTAATAAATTTAAGGATTTTGTGTACAAATGTTTCTGATAGTTCGTGTATATTTCGAAATCTGTCTTACATTTTGTACAGGTCACAACTACCCCCACCACCCATCTTAGATCCAAGTGCTTATGTCCTAAGCAATCATCATTTCCGTAAAAAAACATAACATACAATAATATGTTTGTATTAGCATCACCATGGGTCGCCGCCAGATCCACAGGGGCAGATCCACTAGTGAAAAATAAGAAGAGATCCACTTTATTCTATTGCACTAGAAGGCGAAATAAAGGCTTTTATACCTTGCGCCATTGTGTGTTACAATCTATAACCGAATTCTAACTTTGTAAACGAAATATCGTCAATTCAGAATCAACTTTATAAATTAAATTCGAATTACGTAAAATGTAGACAGTTTACTCCAAAAATTATTAAGAGACGAAAATGTTCAAGCAAAATAAAGGATTAAGGATTGGCTTTTGTTTGTTTTATAAGAGCAAACATGTTTTTACTATTTGATCGTAAAGGAAGGAGAACAATGTTTTTCACAAAATAAATGTAAATCCGAAGTCGTGGGGAGCATGGGAAACTGCACCTATAAAAATACGAAGAAATTTATTCCAGTACCGAACGGTTATATACTATATGTTCTCCATACACAACTTTTATTTTTGTATTAAAATATGCAATATAACTTATTCTTTTGACTATAGGTTATGCATTTCTGTACATATATGTGATTGTTTGTTAATCCCATCCTTATTACTTCATAACCGTGTGACGTTTTTAGACATTCGCGCCACCTATATTTTTTTTCTTTATTAAATATTACTTTTTACCGACATTTACAACTTAGATGTTACGTCTCCCACTTCACCTGCTGTAATTTTCCTTATCCACTAGTTACAACTTCTGCCTACCTTCACCAACTTCCCAAATAGTTTCCCTTTTCTCCGCCAGACGTCGACTCTGTACGGTCCCTGCTATTCTTATAAGGCACGGACTTTATCTGACAATCGACAGCTGATTCATATCTCGTTAGTTAAAATTTTGCTTTGTCATAGGAGCTTCTAGAAAGGTCGGCCATTAGCCTGTTACGAACAAAACCTTTAAGACGCTGTAAAGTCGTAGTTATGTTGTTACACTTTAAATAATTTAGTCGCGATCTTAACGACGGTGTGTCGCTAAATGACATGACTTTCTTCTAAACCTTTGCTTTCCGGATACCAGGTATGAATGTTTTAGCTTTACCTTGATAATTATAAAATATTTACTTGTAAAACTTAATAAAGTCATTTCCACTTTTGGTTTATGAATAACTTTCCTAACTCATTTTGTTCGATTTAATAGAGAAACCTATGTATTTCATTTTTACTACAGCCTAATTTTTAAATGCAAATCTTACAGCCTACAAAAACTTTAAAGCTGATACCATGTTGGTTATTACTAAAGCCTAAACATATTTCAACAAAACTGGCCTAAACTGTTCTGTAGTAATTAACTGTAACTGTGTAGTTTTCTGCAGTATAACCAATATTGAAAACTTTTAATAAGCTATAAGCATAATATTACTGATATAGATATTATGTAACTAAACGAGAACATTTTTATGTTGCCATATGGTTTACCTAACATGTAGAGACAGTCTTATGCAACATTACACATGTTGTATTAACCATTACAATCTAAGTAGCAATTTGTCACCTTGAGCTACAAATTTTAATAAAACAGCCAACTCAAAGAACTATCATTTTTATGCTTATTTAAATTAGCTGCAAGTTTTCTAAAAAGGAATTGTTATTTATGTTATGCAGTTACACTGGTTCAACTCCAGGAGATATTAAACAATACAATGGCATAACCTACACTACAGCTACGCCTTGAAAAGGCCTACTTTCCAACAGAACTTTTAAAAATAATAAAATATTTCTACAGTGCTTTAGTTAAAGACAGGATTTAATTTAAAATATGAACGATCTGCAGTTGTTTTTTTCTTTGGTGTTAAATGTTAAACAGGCTGTATTTTGAAAAGTAATTTTGTATATGTGTACTATATAGGATATGTTAGTATTTAATAATTGGGAGGAGCAAGCTAGCACATTTCGGACCTTAGCCCTAAGGGCTGCATATTAGAAATTTTACACCTTTTTTTTATATATAGAGAGACGTCTCATAATTAATTTTGTCTATTTATTCAATTATTTATAATTACCTTTTAGAGTTGGCCAACGATATATATATTTATTCTTAAAACAAATCCATGGTATTTCATGTTAAAACTTTGTAACTTGTTAATCTTTTCTGTATAAATTCTGTAATTATTATTAAAAGGGAGGGTTTTTGATTTTTATTTTTGGGGAGGGCTTTTAAATTCAACTTAATAAAATATTTATGTTTTCTTTTAAATCTCAAACTTTTCTTGTATTAAGGGCATGTCAATAATTTCAATTTTGTATTAAGGGCATATAAACTTTTTTTATTTTGGTTAATTAATAAAGCCAAAAATTATATCTATTTCTATGGTTTATTGAGCTAACCTCTAGGTATCCTGTGTATTGTGAGAGATAAGCTGAAACATTCCTACTTTTGGTGATATTTAAATTCTAAGGTAAGTTTTGAACAGTACCAATCTATGTGACCCAGTATTGCTTCCGTTCCCTAAATTATTCTTTTGTAAGATTGGTACAACCGTACCTATAAGTTATTAGAGGATACCCGTGCGTGCTTCGCACGCCAACCCCGTTAGAATCTTATTTTGACTACGCAATTATTATATATCCTTTAATCTATAAAAGTGTAGGATTAATAATAACCTCAAAGCTAAGATTGTAAGTAATGTTAAATGTCCGCATAAAATTATTCAGTAGTCTATATATCTACACTATTATTATAAAGAGGTAAAATTTGTTTGTTTTTTTATTTGTTTGTATGTAGGGGCAATCTCTGGAACTACTGAACCGATTGAAAAAATAGTTTTACTAATAAAAAGCTTCACTCTCCCTGAGTAACACAGGCTATAATTCATTTTTATAAAAACAATTTTTATTTAAATATTTGTAAATTTAGTCCGAAAATGTGTTTAGGTTAGGCCTAGACTGATGAATTGCACTAGCAACCAACTGAATAAAATAACAGATAAAACAGCTGTTTACACTAATATTTCCATTAACACCTGATTTCAAACTTTGAAGCAATTATTTGTATTTCCAACTGTTAGGTTTGGTTTTTATTAAAGTGTAGACCTGAGTCTTGCTGGTTTTTTTAATTAATCTCTATTATAACTGCTGTTATAAAATATACGAAATAATTTGATTTGACCATTTAACATTATTTACCATCTTAGCTTTGGGGTTATTATCAATCCTACACCTTTATTATAAATAAAACGTAACATAATTATGTATATAGAATTATCCAACGGGGTTGGCGTGCGGAGCACGGAGGGTTTTCTCTAGTTTTGTATAAAAAAGCAGTTATAATAAAGGTTAAAAGAACCAGCGAGGTTCAGGTCTACACTTAAACAAAAACCTAAAATAAAAGTTAACAATACAAATAATTGTAAAAAATTTTGAAAACCGCTGTTAATGGAAATTTTAGAACAAACAGCTGATACCAACAATAAACATATTTAATTATTATTTAGTATGGCGTTCCCACTGCCGTAAAATATTTAATAAAGTGCGTGTTGTTTTTACTGTGTTTGTCCAACTGATAGCGCTGTTTACAAAAACATAACTCAAAAGTTATAAATACAAATCATACTTGTACCAAAGTTTGAAAACAGCTGTTAATGGAAATATTAGAACAAACAGCTGATTAATGTACCAACAATAAACGTATTTAATTTGTATTAATTATGAGTGAAAATATTTAGTATAGTTTGAGTTGTGTTTATGTCCAACAGTGATTTGTGCTACCACAATCTTACCTACGTACTCAAAACAAGATGTAGAAGATGATATCAGTGACACAAGGAATAAGAACACGGTATTCCATTGAAATTTTACATCTGATGAAATGCAATTAGAGGGCAGGAAGACATTTATACCCCTCTCACCCTCCACCCCCAAAAACCATAGATAGTCAAATAAATAGGTCAAATGAGTCCTGCTATGAACCACAATATATTCAAATTTTTCATACTTCTTTAACTATGCAGATTATAGATTTAAACTTTACAAAACCTCTAGTTTTTTCACAGATTTTTTTAAATATCTTAAAAAGGCCCCTTAATCAATCCAGTTTAATGTAGTGATTTTCTCCAATACATTTATCTACGTTAAATACTATTGGAACACAGCTTACAGTAATTATAAGATAATTTGAACGCACACAATAGGAAATTCCAACTTATTCACAGAGGTAGGCATAGAAACTAAATTTCATTTCGCAGCCAAAGTTATAATAACTAATCGGGATGGAAAGCAATGGAATCAATTAAGAAAATCTAAAGAGTTTAACTAATTGATGGTTCATCATTTCCAATACATTTGTATACTGCAAATCTAAAAAAGTTAATAAGAAAATATAGAAAGCACCGTACACTCAAAACAAATTAACGTTATAAATTAAAAAAAAACTTGGACAGTAAAAAAAAACAAGAATACAAATCACAAATGAGAAAAACACACATAACAAAACACAAATAACAAATAATGAAAACACACATAACAAAAATAAAAATACAAAATTAACGAAAACAAACATAACAAAACACAAATCAATAACAAATAAAAACACACATAACAAAACACAAATAATAAATAATTAAAACACACACAACAAAAGAATAATAAAAATACACAAATAACGAAAACAAAACACAAATCAGTAACAAATAAAAACACACATAGTAAAACACAAATAATATATAATAAAACACACATAACAAACAAAATAACAAAACACACTTAGCAAAACACAAATAACAAAACAAAAATAACGAAAACAAACATAACGGAACACAAATCAATAACAAATAAAACACACATAACAAATAATGAAAACACACATAACAAAAACACAAACTAAAACACACTTAACACAACACAAATAACGAAAACACACCTAACAAAATACAAATAACAAATAATGAAAACACACAAAAAACACAAATAATGATAACACACATAACAAAACTCAAACAAAAATACACAAACAATACAAAAAAAGATACTCAAATAACGATAACACACATAACATAAACATAAATAATAAAAACTACAAAATAAACATGATTTTATTTAGTTGTTAAGTATAGTTTTAATTAAGTAAAGTGAAATTGAAATGGTAAGAAATTATTTAATAAACGAGATGTTTGAATGAAAACATATATACTATATAATACATATGTATGTGTGTGTATTAGATATATGAGTATGCCATATACGTACAACATGTTCAATTTTTTTAAGTCGAAACCACGAGGATTTTCTAACCATTTTTTTTAAAATGTGCATGTCTGCTCCCATCTACTACATAAATAGTTCGATCCTATGACAGTACCATTTTTGCGAGTACTGAAACGTAAATCTACCAACTGAGCTTTCACCAATCAGAATGCTATAAGGATAAAAACAAAATTCGAGATGATGAACTCTGGAAAGGTTTTTCTTAAAACAAGTCATCGAGTCACTTCAAGTAGATTCAGTTGATTTTTTTCAATTATGCTTTCAACATTTCCGAACAACTTATATACAAACCGACTTAAAAAATAATGGTCCGCGATGGAACTAATCCTTTTCCATTTAGACGTAATAATTGCTACCTAGTCGCATCAATTACAGAATGAGTTTGATAAATCTGTTTCATGAAAATGCGTTGATTTATCGTCCACTCATCCATTGTGCAGTAAATTCCAACTAAAATTGAATGTTGGAAGATTTTTATTTTTCCTGAACAGTCACCTGTTCGAAATAAAATAAGACAAAATTGTTGGCATTATTATTTAATGTCTTCGTAGGACTAATGACGGCAAAGAGCATACACGGACAAAGCAATGACAGGATACATTCGAAACTATAACAGTAAGAACAAATACGCACTTAAAATAAAATATATTTTTGTAAAGTTTCTTTAAAAAACAATAATAATTTCAAGAAGTTTTATTAAATATCCATCCATTTAGTTGATACATCGCAGTGAATGGTAAACGTAATATAGTATACGGTAGTTGCGGAAATAGAATTAAGCGTGGACCCTTGCTAAACCTTTTAACTTTAATTCCCACATTCACTAAATCGCAGTGGGACTAACAGGCCCTAAATAGGATTCCATACAATGTGCTGAATCAGGTAGGGTGTCTGGAGTGAGGGTGTAATTAATATAAACGTAAAAGTTTTGTGGTAATCTTGTATCGAATTAAATAGTCTTCATAAAATGTTTCACTTTGTTTCAGTACAGTTCAAATTTGAAGTAAATCTGAAAGAAATCTAAAAGTAAATGATTTTTATACATTTTAGAATTTCCAAATAATAGCTTAATTTCTTTACATACTTTTGATTATATATGGGTGAATAAAATGTATGCAATAAAGTGGAAAATATTTTAGACTGACTCTTTTAGTATTTCAGAACAACTCTTAGAAACTATTACTCTATCTATATACGAGAAATCTAAAATCAGCCCTTTCGTTACAGTAATTAAAACGTTTATTTTAAAAGTGAATACTTTTGAGGGAAAGGTTTGGGTTTTGCGTTTCAAGGCTTCCCTAAACACACAAAATTTGGTTTTCGCGAATTAATTAAATTATTTTAATAATGACAAGAAAGCTGTATATAAATTGCTAATACCCTTTTAAACAAAGGTAAGTATTATATAACTTTAAAAATATTTAACGAAAAAACCCCTATCTAAAAATGCTTGATAATTTTGCTGTTATAAAAGCTTGGGAAGAGGTGCTTATTTTTAACTTTAGAGTAGCCGCGTACTCCAGGGAGTAAATAAAGAAAGCCAGAATAGTATTTATTTATTTAACTACAAACTATTAATGTAAGTTTAAACGCATAGTTGGCATAGAGATTTTTAGCGAATTTCTATGGGAAAGTTCAACTATTGCAGTGACCCTTATGGTGAGACCTAAAGTCGGTAACAATAAATGAGCACCGATCATGGTTCCCAGAAGACGTTTTGGGTCTTATTAGAAATTTTATATATATACGTATTTAGCCTATACACAGTGTTCATGAAGTCCCTTTAACCCCCCTTATTACTGAAAGTGAGTTAAAAAAACTTTGAATATACCTTGTGTTGCATAACAGGGCACATTTTTTGACATATCTGACACTCTATGATTTTAGGGGCTTAGGGGGATAAGGAGGGCTAAAAATTTTAAATGTAAAGGAAGGTCAAGCAATACACCATTGAAAAGCTTTTTAAAAGAGAAACACAATGGCGCAAACTAGAGCTTACTTCATTTCAAAGTAATGGACAATCAAAGTTATGGAAAATAACATACAACCTACTTATCCCTAATATTAAGAAATTAATAACCTGCTTTGATGCTATGTTAACAATATCATTTTCCAGAACTTTGATTGACCGTTACTTTGAAACGAAAGAATGGCGCTCTAGTTTGCGCCATTCTGTTCCTCTTTTAAAAAGCTTTTCAGTTGTGTATTCCATGACCTACCTTTATTTAAATTGTTAGCCTCCCTTACCCCCATAAGCACCCCAAAATAGAGTGTTAGATATGTCAAAAAAATTTGTCCTGTTACTGATCCAAGATATATACAATGTTTTATTAACTTATTTACAAAAACAAAAATAATAAAGCAGGTTGAAGAGACTTCATGGACACTGTGTATGTATGTGTTCACACAATTTCAAGTCCGATTTGGTCCAAATTTGGCGCACACCTTGATTGTCTAAGTCGCTCGGACGAGTTCGTCAGCCAAAAATCCAACAACTAGAATCACGTTTTTTGACAGGAAGTCATTGTTTTTTAAGTTTTGCCTACTGGTACTAAACTTGTTGGGGATTTTCTACAAAAATAAATATAGGATATTGTTATGCACATTTTTTTACACAACCTTGTAGTTCGATTCGTTCCCCAAAAAAACGTAAAATACCATCAAAATCCACGAGGGGTACTTTACCGTGGGGTGTACGCTGCGAGCGGAGTGAAGCAGTCCATAACCGAGGCTGCAAGGTC
>JAGFPH010009133.1:0-11488 GCA_018207615.1 Philaenus spumarius
AAACGAAAATTGGTATTTGCTAGTTAAAGAAAAGAACGGAGATCTTCTGTGGTTACAGAAATAACTTTTTTTATAATGTAACTGCAGTTTTTTAAACCTTCTACAATATCACAAGTTCTTATCCCAATTTACTTCCTTTCCAGTGAGCAATATAACGGTTTTTTTAAAAACCGGAAGTGATACGCTACAAGTCGCATGGTATATTATTGCCAAGTAAATACTTGTCTATAATATACCGTCTACTTTAAGCTTTCGATCGCTTCGTAAAAAAAATATGGTACCCCGATGCAATCGTTTACGATTGCATCGGGGTACCATATTTTTTTTACATCTTCAAAACGACCTTGACCTCAATTTACCCTCCCTCCGAAGCACATGGTTAAAATACTTCTGACAAAATTATATGAACTCAGAACTTTGTTTTTACTACCTATAGTATTACAAAAACACATACAAATTTTAGTTCAAATTTAAACTCGTACAAAATGAATATATTAATCACAATTATACATCAATTGAAGGAATTAAACAAGTTTTTTTATTAAACTACCTATGTAAATTTTTGTAAGCAAAAGATTCAACAATTAAAATGCGTGGTATAGGATTTACATAACAAACAACAGAGACTATTCACTTGCTTTATAACCGGTTTCTTTCAGTTAAAACATTTGCATGGTAACGCTTCATATAGAGACGACCTTGGCATCATTATATAACTTGATGTAGGACAATGTCTAGCCAAAAAAGAACCTTGTTTTTGCATTCAGATCTGAGTCACGTTGTAGAATGTTGTTTAGTACAACCTTCTGGTAGGTCATTATCGATTTCTATGTGGGACACTGTCTAGTTAAACAAAATTGTTTTGCATGCAGTTCTGATTGTAGTGTCTTTGAGAAGGTTTTCTTATGAGAAGGCTTCTTTGAATAGAACTTCTTTCTATCATATTTTCAACGACGAATCCATAAATAACCTAGTGTCTTCGCACTTTAAAAAATATAGGTGGACGTTTGAATGTAGAAACGAGTCGAAGACAAAAGTTGCAATTGTAGGACCGCACGTTGAATATACAACTATTCTTGACCAAAAATACTTGAATATAATATACCGTCTACTTTAAGCTTTCGATCGCTTCGTAAAAAAAATATGGTACCCCGATGCAATCGTTTACGATTGCATCGGGGTACCATATTTTTTTTACATCTTCAAAACGACCTTGAAAATACCACATGTACCCATTCAAAGTAACCCGGTTAAACTTTTTTTTTACAAAAACACAGCCTCCAACATCACTATCCCACGTCATAGTTCTGATGTCACTATCCCACGTCATAGTTCTGCCGTCATAGTTCTAACGTCATAGTTCTGACGTCACTAATTACCCACGTCACTACCCACGTCACTAATTACCCACGTCACTAATTACCCACGTCACTAATTACCCACGTCACTAATTACCCACCCCTCCCCCAATGACGTCATAAAACAAAATGGCGGCTTGCACCCGCCTTTCCCTCTACTGTCATCGTTCTCCGAAAGGCACGAATCCCGAGATAAGAGTCAAAACTCCAAACACTAACTCAAAATATATAAATTATAGTGCGTGGCTGTCACCGAGGTGGGGTTACACGAGTCGGCGGAAGTTGCAAGTGGCGACCAGCTACGTGGGGCTTGAAAGGCCATTTTTGAAAAATAAAAATATTCCAAAAAACGTCAAGGGCGTCAATAGAGAAAACTATAATAAAATAAAAATCAAAACTTGGTTAATTAAGCTTCACGAGAACAGAACGGTGCTTTTAATATAGTTGGTAATTTTAAAAAATAAAGTAAATAGTATAAAATTAAGAGATTGTAATAAAATTGCATAAAAATGTCAAAATCAGGGGAATTCGAAATTAAAAAGGTGATGGATTACTTAAAAGAATTAGAAATGCAAAGGGTTAAGGATAAAGAAGAATTAGAATTAAGGGAAGCTGCTAGGGAAGATGCTAGGCGTGAAGAAATCGAAAAATTGGAGAAAAGTAGGCGTGAAGAAATAGAAAAGATGGAAAAAGCTAGGGGAAATGCTAGGCTTGCTGAAATGCAAGAAATGAAGTTAGCTAGACAGGTAGAATTAGAAAACGTAGAAAAGGCTAGGCGTCTTGAAAAACAAGAGGCGGAAAATATACGTGTGCAAGAAAAAACAGAATGGGAAGTAGGAAGGCGTATAGAAAAAGTAGAGTTAATATCAGAGTTAAAAACTATTGTAGGGGAAGTCAAAGAAACGATAGAAAGGGAGTTAGGAGCGCAGGCAGCTCAAATAGGGGAATGTGTTAAAGAAATAGGGGAAATGAAAGGGGAAATAGAACTAGTAAGGGCTGGAACAAAAGTAAATGCTGAACGGATAGGTGTAAATTTCACTGAAATTTTAAAATTAAAAGAGACAGTTAAGGAAATTAATAATGAACGAACAAGTAGGGGCGTAATAGAAAAACAAATAATTCATGTTTACCAAAATCCTGAGGAAGTAGAGAAGATCGAATTTTGGGGAGGGAACAGAGAAGATCCCGTTAGGTTTATAAAAAGATTAGAGAATTTGTTAAATGAAATAAATAGTACAATGGACGGTGAGCAGAAACTACGCTTCGCAGAACGGCATATTACTGGGCAGGCTAGAATTTGGTGGGAAATTATAAAAGGAGACAAAGAAACATATGATGAATTTAAAGTAGCTTTCTTAGAAAGATATTGGGGGTATGAGGCTCAAAGAAAAGTTAGGGATATGATAGAAAACAATCGATATGATTATCAGGTAAATTGTCCATTGTCAGAATATTTCTGTCAACTAGCGCAAAAAGCCGCTAATCTAAACCCTCCTATAGCAGAACAGCATTTAATTCATAGTACAATGCGCCATTATAGTAAAGAAATCCAAATTGCTAGCATGGGAAGGTCTAATATGAGTTTCACAGAGGCGATAGCTTTTCTAGAACAAATGGATAGTATGGGTAGGAGAACAAGGGAAATGCAATCACCACCGAGGTGGGAAAATAATAAGTATCATAGGGAACAAATCAGGAACCAACCTATACCTTCCCGACCACCTAACCGGCAATCCTATGATCAAAAACCTAAAAACACCTATAACCAAAATACCAATCACCCGGGTCCATCAAATCAAGGGGTTCCCGCAACTCAGAGTTCAAAAAACTGATTTATGAGGTTCCGGAAAGATATAATGGCAAACGACATCGGCCAATCCTAAAGGAAAATGTCGGAGCTGCGGATAAAACCACTTTTAATAATAATAAAAATTCAAATAGTCTAATAATAAAGAAAAGTATTCTAGTTAGTAACTTAACCTACGATATAAGGGAGGAATTGTTCCAAGAGCCCGAAGTAGATCATTTAATTAATAAAGAATTGCCTATTTGTCCTAAAATAAAAATAAAAGTAAATAACATTGAAGTATATGGCGAGCTTGATACTGGGGCACAGGTTTCATTTATGCAGGAAGAGTTTTATGAATCCTTAAAGAAAGCAGGACATAAAATTAGTGAGTTACCAGTAAAACAGGTTGAGATGGTGACTGCAATTAAGAAAAAAAGACAAAGGGTTAGCAAACAAATAATAATTGATTTAAATATAGGTGGAGAAATTGTAGAGGAAATATTTTTAATAGTACCAAAATTAACTAATACTGTAATCATAGGGTGCAATATATTGTATAAGTATAAAGTTAGAATAACATGGAAAATAATTTTGCACATTTTCAAATAAATAATAACCAAATAAGCACAGATTTTGAAAATGAAAGGGTTAATGAGCCTAGGCCGGAAAACTCAGTAGAGCCGGTGGAAAAAGCAATGGTTAAAGGGTTAACAAATAAATCGGTAACAAAGCCAAAGAAAAAAGAGGATAAATTTTCGAAGGAATATGTAGACAGCCAGAAGCAGGGGAGTAGAGTAGGAAAGGTAGATAGCGATCAGGAGAGTGTACTTGCCAAGGGGAAGGAAGGAATTAAATCGTCGAAAGGGCCACAGGCCAAAAGTAGTAGTTTAAATATAGGGGATAGGCCACAGGCCGAAAATAATGAAAAATTAATACGTAATAGGGAATTAGCTATACTCTGCGCGTCGAAGCCACAGGCAAATAAGGAAATAAATAATATAGAGTATAGATCGAAGGTCCAAGGGGAAGGAAAGTTGATAAACAATTCAGAATCAAGCAATACACTCGGCCGGGAACAATCTACAGAGCGAAGTAGGTGGGAAAGAATGAAAGGCGTTAAGTTTAAAGTACCGAAGTATAAGCGGAAAATTGGTAGAAAGAAGCAGAAGCCGCGTGTAAAGTTCAAAACGCAAATGAAATTAGGACAGATTCAACTCGTTTCAGAGAGGGAGACCAAGGGTTGGTACTAACCGAAAATAGGTCAAGATTGGACAGACAAGAAACAGAGAAGTTAATGTTATTGTATAAGGGACCATATGAGGTAAACAGAATTCTAGGCAACAAAACTTATGAAATTATTGATAGGGCAACGAATAGAGTTAAGGGTACATTTGATATCAAAGATTTGAAGTATTATTACATGTGAAAAAAGGACATAGATTAAATGAGTATAAAAATTTGTAAATCGCAATATAAGGTAAAACAATGACCTGTCAAATAAAAATGTTTTAAAATGAAATCATTAGCAAGCCAAGTTTAACAGTAAGGGAAAGAAATGATTAGGCTAGTTGAGTCAGATCTATTAATATAAGCATTAGGCCTACGCAAACACAGAGTAACAATGTAAAGGGAAATTGAATTCAGACTGTGGCCGTACAAAGTTTATCTTAGCTCAGCTGGTTTGAAATGAATGAGATGGAAAGAGAGAGAGGGAAGTTGGAGACCGGCGAATGTAAATAAACAAAGCGGTAGACAAGGTCAAGAGCGGATAATCAGCTGATGACTTTATGAATGGACACCACTGGTATAGGGTGTAACACAAGTATTGTATATAAATATGTTTGTGAAAACGTTTTTAGATGAATTAGTTTCTAAGCCTTAATATTGGGGATGTTTATTGTAAGGTTGTCAATGCTGTATAATATGTTATTAGCTAGGGGCCAAACAGAAACTACCAGGACAGTGATGGAATGTAGCCGAAAGGCATAAGACTATAAAAACTATAAAGTGAATAATATGTGTACATTTCAGTTGATAAAGCTGTAGCAGCAGTGCAGTGTAATTATATATTTTCAGAGACGGAAAATTATTATGAAAAATTTGAAATATTTGAAATGGTTGTTATGTATATATGTATGTATTACAGGAGATGATGTATGTAATGTTTAGTTATAGAAATGTTTATGAGTTTATTATGAAAAAATATTATTATGAAACGGGTTATGTATAGGATAAGTAATTATGTTATGTTTAGGGGAATTCAGGTTTGGGCAAATTTCCCTTTAAAGAAAAATTTTACAAACCTTGGGAAAGGAATTTGCGACGGACTGAGATGTAGCCTCAGCCGCGCAATGCAATATTTTTCAAATAAAACTGCTAAAAAATCACTAAGTCCTTAAGACCTAAGAAAGTTAATTAAACAACATTTTAACAAAATTTGATATATAATAGAAAAAGGGGTAATGTAAAATAACTAAAGCCGAAAATGGGTAAATATTATGAAGTAATAGAAATTTGTTAAGTAAATAAAATTATGTATTATATAATAATAAGTGTAAAGGTAAAAGAGAGATAGATAGGTTAAAAAATATGATAAATAGGGCGTTAACTAAAATGAACAAAAATTAAAACATCCAAAAGGACTGTAACTTTGTAAATAATTGGCCGATCGCGAAACGGGAAACGACAATGTGCGTACAACAACGAGTAGAACAGTAAACCAAGAAGAAAATAGTCGGAAAATCGGAAAATTGGGAAAGCCAAACAGAAAAGTTAATAAGAGTCCCAAATGCGAACGCGGTGGCAGAAAAACACCACTTGTGTAAGTTCAGGAAGACTAGCTGAGTACGCAGACGGTTTCAGAAATAAAATCGGAGGGCTAGAACTGTAGTTATGGAAATTTAGTAAAAATTAGGTGAAATAAATCTCGACAAAAATGGACTTGTAGTTTTAGGAAAACTTACTTGTCCAAAGTTGAATGTCAAGGCAGTGCGCTAGACACGCCCACTATACAGGTCTACGAACCCTGAGGCGATAATTAATAACTAAATTAATAGAAAAAGTTTCAGGAAATTGATAAATTAAACTACTGAGTGGTAGAGAATTTTATCAGGAACTTGGGAAAATTAGCTAAAAAATTCTATTACGAAAGGAGCCCGCGCGAAACGCTAAAAACCAAGGTCCAAGTAGTGATAATAAGTATTCAACATTGGCTAACTTGGGGAAGTGGAAATAAGAGCTGGTCGAAAGTCGATGGATAGCTAGTCAGTCTAAGAAAGTACTCCGGGAAAGAATCCACGTTTCTCGTCATTAAAATTTAGAATAATTAATAAGTACATCAGTGGAATAATTAGTCTAATCTTCGTAAAACAGTCTTTAATAATCTAATATATAGTTTTCAAGCATATATTAAAATAACGTATTTAATTACAACGCTACGTGAACTTAAATCAATCGTTTATACCAATTTAAACGCCGACATAGCATAATAAAGTGATGCTATAGAACTTCGAGACCTTCAAGAGATAACTTCAAATTGTGGGAGATCCAGGATAAACAGCGGCTAGGGCTGTTTGGATAAACAACGGCTAGAGTTGTTTGGATAGACAGTGGGTAGTACTGTCTGGATAACAGCGGCTAGTGCTCTTTTCGACTACAATCCAGGAGTCAAGGCAATTCATAGGACACCACCAGTCGCAGGGATCAGCACGACAGCGAGAACTTCAGCAGCATTTCCAAAACAAATCACCTAGTAGGATTTCGCCGTAAGCTACGCAAGGTAGAGTTGGCGGCACCTTTTTAATATTTCATACTTTACAGCATTGACAGCTAGGGTTTTTGTTTAAAATATCATTGGGATAAACATAGGAATTTATAGACACTTTTTTAAATATAAAAGAAATATCTATCTCTCTACAAAGCCTAAAATTGTCTCAACAAAAAGTTTCATATTGTAAAAGGATTGTATATATAGAAGGAATAACTGATTTTGATTTGATATATTATTTTGTATGTTTTGAAGTTTTAAAGAAAGATAGAACCAGTAAATTTTATTTTCATTTTTCTAAAAATTTCTTTTATTAAGCGCTTACCTATAATCACCAGAATTAATTTAAGCAGTGTTAGAATAAGAGTCCAGGATATCAATTATAGTAAAGGTCATCGTTCTCCGAAAGGCACGAATCCCGAGATAAGAGTCAAAACTCCAAAACACTAACTCAAAATATATAAATTATAGTGCGTGGCTGTCAGCTAGGTGGGGCTTTCGAGTCGGAGGCCGTTGCAACACGTTGGTTATCTTAAGTCTCTCGGACGAGTTTGTTAGAAAAAAATCCAACAACCGGAAGCAAGTTTTTCGTCGGCAGTAACTATTTTTCGTACGAGAATGAAACCTTTTTAGGGTTTTCTCTAAAAAAATAAAATAAAGTAGGATATTATTCTGCACTTATATAGCTTGCTTGGTTCCCCCAAAATCGACCAAAACGTAAAATTTCATAATGCTTGTTTGAGAAATGCGCCTGTTGGATTTTACCGTGTGGCCATCTTTTAATCTTTTGTGGCCGACGGTTGAGTTTGTACGCTGCGAGTGAAGCAAGGCAACCAATAACCCGAGACTCCAAGGTCGAAGTAGAAACTTTTCCGTTGCGAGTGGAACCAAGCAGCGAGTGAGTCGAAGTTGGAGGCTTAGCTGCAAAGAAATTGCACTAATATATTTTGTGCACACATACAGCTATTCAACGCCTTCGTGAGTAGTCCAATTTCCCAAATATATAAATATAATTTTGTAAATTCGCTAAACTTACTTCTGCGGTTCAGCTGCATGACCGAATGATCGAATTATTTAGTACTCCGGGGGTTGAAAATCATGTTTTGACAAACCTGATACTTCACTTTTTACAGGTTTCATAGCTGTGCAGAAAATGCTCTTTAATTTTTCCTGATTTGAAAAGGCTGTATAGAATTTAAAAATTTTAATTGAATGTTTTGAACTAATAAAATAAATAACAAATAGAAAACGTTCAAACAAATATTTAACAAATTAATATATTTGTGCATTAATTTAAATTTTGTGTTAATTTAGGATTACAAGGACATTGTAATCAACAATTAAAATTTGGATTTTAGAAGAAACCTACATTCAGTCTTGAGAGCAACTGCCCTTTAATGAAAAATGATCCAATGATCCGATTCTGGTAAGTTTTATGCATTATTGAATTCAGATTATAAGTTATTGCATTAACGCCACCATAGAGGAGAACGAAAGACAAGACAATCGTCCATCTTGGGAAAAAGGGACAAAATAAAAAATACAAGAAAATAGTTTTATTTGCTTTTAAACGTTAGTAAATTAGCAACAGTAAAATTGTTTGGTCTAAAGTTAACTTAAAGATTAATTGAACTAAGTAAAATGTACAATTTAAATCTAAAGTTTAGCTGTAAAAGTTATTTTTAAAGTAATTCAACAAATTCAAAGCTGGTTTTATACATATTTTTTAGCTTCCGCCAATGCCGGGATAGTAGAACGTTAATGTAGGGAATCTCTCATTCCAGCCTCAGTGCCGTGAGGTTTTCTTGTATGTTCTCAGTGCTATGCTAAGTGTAAACGCTTAAAATAAGTTTTGGCACGTTTTGAAAAAAAGATGCTTTTTACAAAGGCGCACAGTCTGCCTGTATGAGCGCAGGGTAAATTCACACCATATTTTCTTCTGTAAATGCCCTTTTTATAAACTTGAAATAAGAATTTTTCGTAGAGCTGTTTATTTTCAACATTTCTTTTGATTATTGTTTTTGTTTATCTGTAACGGTTTAGCCATGGTTAAGCATATAAAAGGGATCCAATCTGCGGTTATTTCACAAATATTTCAACGGTCAGACGAAACTTTGTAACATTTTAAATTAATTTCTTAGCACCTTTTGAATAAAACATACCCTTGTCATTCAGATAGTTAAGTTTTAAGATACAGCAGTGTTACGAAGTGAGATGAGGGAGATTATTAACTTATATTTTAATTATATTAGAAGTAGAATTTTATTGGTACGGTGCAACACGCGATAAAGTCAAATTGCATACCGGGTAGTTGCATTTTGTATTAAGCCAACGACCGAGCTAGACGAGTAAAACCGAGTGGAGACAGAGATGTTAAACAGACTGGAATAAATTCGAGAGGAGGCTTTTGGGTGGAATCAGGGTAGGTGTACGTCGATGGGCTGACTGGAAGAAGCCACAAGGGCACAATAAGGTGAGGGAACGTTTCTTGTGAATATTTGGGGAAATTGTTTTAGCATCAAGCTAAGCAGAATCAGTTTTGTTTGTTTCATAATTGAAGTAATTATTTATTTGAGTGATATCCGTATTTGAGAACTTTGGGAAGTAAATATATTATTTGAACTAAGTTTTGCCCGTAGAGTTAGGCACAGGAAGTATAAATATTAAAGCTTGTTGTTTCTGAACATGTTAATAGAGAACTGTATTTAATAGTCTATTTATCTATTATTGGAATTAATTAAAGATATGTTAAAATATTCTTGATGGGGTTTGAGTTATTGTAGCAAGTTGTAACGTTTTTACACTATTTTTTGCCCGAAATATTACTTTCCATCATACACTTATACTTTGGGGCGTACATACACACCGGCTTGCAGGCGCCACCGACTTTTTGTAGTACATGTATCACACACCGGCAGCACTAACCAGACCCGTAGCGTTGCACAAAAAGATTATGTAATACAGCTCAGGGGTCTATTCGCCATTTTGTTCCTTATATCAGCTTAGACAGTCGACGCGTCCACAAGCTCACGTCTTGTTTTGTGTCTCACATCATGTAGTGTGTTTTCTTTACCAAATGCTTTAATAAGCCGTACACCAGGTAAAATAATTAATTTTATTTAATATGTAGCATGTAGTCCAGCAGATATCTGAATATTTCCATAATTTCAAATGTTATTAATATTAGTTACTGTTTGTTGTGTATGACCTATTGTGTTTTGCGAAAGGCATTTTATAATTTTAATTAACCCCATAAATTTTGATATTTTGTAAAGCCTGAACTATACCATATAGCCTGAACAGTGTTTTAAATAATTAGCCTGGAAAATAGACAATTTAAACTAAAGTGAGTCCATGTAAGATTAACTATAAGTTATAAACTATGCTCTAAGGAATTCCTGCACCAACTATAATTCAGCCAGTTTATTAAAAACAGCATATTTCTTTTAGATTGCCAGAGCCAAAGTGTAACTCTGTACCAATTAACAATTGATCTTTAATTACTAGTGCAACTTGTAATTTATAAAGTCATATTACATCAAATTGACTCGTTAAGACATTTTACAACAGGACTAATTACAGCATGGCTGCTGTAAACGTGCTGTAATTTTATTCTAACATAATATTTTACTTTTGGCTATATAAAACAACTAATGCCTATATTATGTTCTGGTCCTTTAGAGAGATCTGGTTTAAGTTCCTGGTTTAAGTTCTTGGTTTAACTTCAACTTCTAATGCATATCCACCTGTAATTAAATGTGACTTCACCTTCGCTGCTACAGCTTACTTCTACGCTGTTTCAATGAAAAAGTGCAATTATTTATTCAATAACTTACTATAAAAATAAACATAAAAAGGCTATTATAATCAGTATGAACTTATCATAAACTGGCAAAACTTAGTGATTTTTCAGAAATATAAAAAGGCTTTTAAACAATTTTTATGTAATTAAAATAGTATGTTGCTGTAATATATATATGTTATTTATTAAATAATAAGGGCGGTGAGGTACCTATTTTTAACACTACGGACCCCAAGGGTCAGAAATCAAAATTTTCTTTCTATAAATATAATGACGTCATAATTACAGTAATACTTTAAGTACAAAATTTTATATTATTTTATTTTGTTTATACTTCTTTTGGAATTGCAGTTTTTTTTTATTACATACAATGCGCATATATATATATATATATATATTTTTTTTTTTTAATAAACGTTGGCCAACTTATAATATACCAATTTATTTTGTAAGTACTATTGTATGAACTAATGTTTAAGACCATATGTGCCATAAGCAAATTTTCTTTCTTCTTTGATTAACTAAGTCTAAAATTAAATAATATAATTAAATACAGGGTGGGTTTTTCTTTAATTTTTTGTAAGGGAGGGAATTAAATAAAACATCTGTTAGCATATTTTTGGGGCGTATATTATTTCATTCTTTTATTATAACTAAGGGCGTATCAATTTTTTTTAATAAACTAAAGTTTATTGTTATAATATGTGTACATTAATTGTATTTATCCAATAACCTGTCAAGGAACATTTCAGATATCTCGACTTCGCTATTAA
>JAGFPH010009134.1:0-13018 GCA_018207615.1 Philaenus spumarius
GTTGAAACTTGAAAGTAACCCAATACTAAATTAAGACAGAAATAATTACCATAAAAATTAATAATCCTTTAGGAGAAAAACCTGAAATAGTTAGTCAATTTGTAGGTTACACATAGTTACTCGGCACAGTTTAAAGGTTTATCATGATTGTAAAAGTAAATTTAATACCATTTAATAGTGAGACCAATAAATATATCGAAACATACCTAAATAAGTGCTGTTTGTCAATACCCAAAGGACTTTGAGTGGGTCAAGCATGAGGGAGCTGTTTTTTAAATAAACCTGCACGTAACACTTATTATTTTAAATTTTAAAATTGTATTACACACAGACATAAACACGAAGAATTGTAAATAACTGCACTTGCACTCAAGTTGGTTTTGTTTTTATTATGTGTTAGAAGTACGATGTTTATCTGAGACCGCCGACTAGTTGAAAGGTTTGGTCGGGTCCGCGGTACGCGCGATACTAACTGTTTGGACACATACTGTTGAAGAGTCTGCTCTCTACCCCCCCCCCCCCCCCCCAACCCACCCACCCCCTCTGATAATGTCTAATGAACTTACAGTATTTACATCCGTATCAAGTTTTATTTGCACTTCGTTATAAATATTACATTTCAATTAAATTATCCATCTCACGATAACGTCTCACTGCTAACCGATTAAACTTCAAAAATTAACCAAATAATAATTTTTTTCAACAAAATTAATTATAAATTAAAATTGTTAGTAATTAATAAACAGATAATAGTATAAAATTTTTAAGTGTAAAATAGGAGCACCGCGTCCAACAAATTTGGCGGGCTGTGAATCGGATTTTACCGTCACGCATTTTACCATCACGCATTTTCAGTCACGCAATTTTTCGTCACGTTCTACAATATATAGTACACATATGTATATAGCAGAATGTATATAGTGCAGAAATGGACATTGTGCTTTCTCATTTCGTATGTTGTGTAAAAATAGTTTACTTTGTAATACCTTTTAGATGGACATTGTGCTTCCTCATTTCGTAAGTTGTGTTAAAATAGTTTACTTGGTAATGTTAAAATAATCAAATTTCAGACTAAACCAATATGACCAACGATTTATATTCATTACGGTTTTCACTTCTGTCGGCAGTCCCGCGACTGCTTTCTTTTTTCTTTTCCTCTGTACATTTGCTCTGACTTTCAGCTAGGAGGAAATCCTAACAATTCTGTAGTTTGAATAGCAAACTGGCTACAAGTGGCTTACACATAAAAACTTGTGTAATACGTACATGCGTAAAAACTACATAATCTGAACATACTGTAGAAATAATGCTTGGAAATCCGTCACTAATTATCTAGTTTTAAATTTCTGTAATTAAAGTCTTTATTGTAGGCGATTGTATTGTAATTAAAGCAATATGTCATTGTTTTATTTTTCCTTTTGTTTAATATGCCTTAGTGTCAAGGCACATTTTTGTATTTAAAATGCAGTAGTTGCAATTGTATTTCCAGACACTGTCTCTCAAACATTTTGAATTTACTCTTCCTGAAAAAAATAATATTTTCTTATGCTATTTAATATATTTATGTAAATAATTAAGTACATTAAAAAATATGCTTACAGTGATCATTTTTACTTTCTCCCCCTATACCATAGTATATGGAGAAAGTATTGTATTCGTCAAAATTTTCGAGTTTGAGTTTTTGGTGGAAATATCCGTTTTGGGTCCGCCTGAACCTAAAAAAGTGGTTTTCGGAGTGATGTCTGTGTGTGTGTCTGTATGTGTGTCTGTGTGTCTGTGTGTCTGTGTGGATGTTATCAGACCTAGAGCCTAAACCAGTCGTCCGATTTTGATGAAATTTGGTATGGAGGTACTAATCCACTGTAACTCCCTCCAGGCGTTTTTTTCATTTTTGTGAAGTTTTTATTTTTAAGAGTAATTTTCCCATAAAAACCCTTAAAATATCGGAAAAATCAAATTTTCTCAAAAACGGCTCTAACGATTTTGATTAAAATTTTACAGTTTATTAGCGACCTAAAGTACAATAAACTGTAATATTTTAATCAAAATCGTTCTAGCCGTTTTTGAGAAAAGTTTGTTTTTCCGTTATTTTATGGATTTTTATGGGAAAACAATTACTTTAATACAAAATCACCTCTCCTACCCCACCCTACAAGTCACCGTGAATCTGTTTAATAATTTAAATATGTTTGTGTGAGAAAGTATGTGCCAGTTCCTGGTACCGTTTAGTTTACAATTGTACTAATATTTATTTGATAGAAACTAAATGATATAAGAACAACACAACGAGAAACATTATTTATTAAGTTTATAAAGAAAGAAAATGTAGGTGCGTCTTTTCATAATTTAATATAGACATCACCTACCAAGAAACGTAGGTTATGCTTCATGTTCGTGTATAGGAAACTAAAGGGCTCTGCCCAAAGCTCGCTTCGCTCTCCAACCCCCGCGGTGACTGGCGTCGAAACAAATGCTAGGTTATGCTTCATGTTCGTGTATAGGGAACTAAAGGGCTCTGCCCAAAGCCCGCTTCGCTCTCCAACCCCCACGGTGACTCGCGTCGATTCAAATGCTAGGTTATGCTTCATGTTCGTGTATAGGGAACTAAAGGGCTCTGCCCAAAGCTCGCTTCGCTCTCCAACCCCCGCGGTGACTCGCGTCGAAACAAATGCTAGGTTATGCTTCATGTTCGTGTATAGGGAACTAAAGGGCTCTGCCCAAAGCTCGCTTCGCTCTCCAACCCCCGTTGTGACTCGCGTCGAAGCAAATGCTAGGTTATGCTTCATGTTCGTGTATAGGGAACTAAAGTGCTCTGCCCAAAGCTCGCTTCGCTCTCCAACCCCCGCGGTGACTCGCGTCAAAGAAAATGCTAACAGGTTATTTTATATAAATATGCCCTACTATTAAATTCTAATAAGGCTTACTTATTTTTAATTAGTATGTAATATAGTGCTTTCTTATTTTGAAATTCCTTGATTTATTAAGACTTTATTATCTAGCTTTAAGGGAAGTGTATAACAATCAACATTTTTTATAGGGGTTGTTACTACATTTTCACCCCTTAGCAGCACGTGACAATATCTATGATAGTATTTGTATGTATGTTGTAAGAAGTAAATGTACAACTCTTCAGCTTACTAACTTAAGGAAAATATAACAATTAATTTTTATAGTTTAAAGGGTTGCCATCACATTGGCACTCTTTAGCAGCACGGGGGAAAATGCAAATTGTTGACTTTTTCTATGTGTATCATAAGAAATAAATGTAATAATTTCCAGCTCTCTAGTTTTAAGGGAAGTATAATAATTGATTTGTATTGTTTTAGGGGTTGTTACCAGATTTTCACCCTTTAGCAACAAGCGAAAAAATGCAAATCTAGTTTACTTTTTCTAAGTATATTTTAAGAAATAAATGTGCAAAATTTCAGCAATCTAGCTTTAAGGAAAGTATAACAATTGATATTTATTGTTTTGGGGTTGTTTCAACCCTTAAATAAAAAATAATTCTTGTCTAAGCTTCTCATTGATAGGGAAGCTTTTTACTAGTAAAACTATTTTTGCAATCTGTTCGGTAGTTCCAGAGATTACCCCTACATACAAACAAACAAACAAACAAATTTTACCTCTTTATAATATTAGTAGATTACAGAATAGGTTAATGTGAATACTATTGAAGGACAGATACATTTATTGTTTATGCTTGTCAAATTATTAAAGTTATTTACGGAAAAATTGTTGATGCTTAAAAGATTTTTGACTTACAGTAAAATACAGTAAGCGAATTTGGTTTATCGTTTGTATCTAAGAAAGGTTTATCGTTTTTGTATTCAACAAACCACTGTCAAAACATCGAAACTAGGAACTCTAAGTTGTAATAAGATATAACATTTATAAGATTTTATTTCAGAGCGTAAAATGTCAAAAGAAAAACGATTTATTAATTTTTTTTGTTCCTAAATTCAATTTCTTTAATATTTGAATAGATCTTGCTAAAATGCCCAGGGCCTTTTGCAAACAGTTACGATTTACAACTAACAATTTTAAAACCAGTTTTTTTTGCAAGTCACTAGTCACAGGGGTTCCATGAACAATTAAAACTTTTACAGACAAAAAGGATAATTTTACAGGTTGACAGCACTGAATTATAAATAGTAAAGGTTGAGAATTGTTTGAATACAACTCTACTAGAATATCGTTTTTGTGTGTAGCCTACCTACTATGGTATAAATAACTTAATTAAATTTGTTTATAATAAAGTCATTGGAAGCAAGATTGAAACTGAATTACTTTTAGAAACATAAAGGAAAAGAGCTCCGTTTTCAAAAGATATTACGAAAAAAATTAAAGCTTAAAAAACAGTCAAAGTACGGTCCAGTCGTATTCAAAATCATCTAAAGATTATACCAACATTAATTTGAACTTGTAGATGGGAACATGACCTTTAATAATGAATGTCTGTAACAATTTAGGAAAAATATTATTTTTATTAGTCCACTAGGGGAGACCCTTGCATGCTCCGCGCGCCAACCCCATTCTACCCTTCCTGTACACATATGTTATGTTTTCTTTACAATAAAGGTTAGGATTAAAAATAATCTCAAAGCTTAGATGGTAAATAACGTTAAATGTTCAAATCAAATTATTTCGTACTAGTTTAAACCCATGCGTGCTCCGCACGCCCACCCCGTTGAAACCTTCTATTTACATAATCATGTTATGTTTTCTTTATAATAAAGGTGTAATTTGATTTTCAAATCAAATTATTTCTTATATTTTATAACATCAGTTATAATAAAGATTAAAAGAACCATTAAGGCTCAGGTTTGCACTTTAATATAAAAACCTAACCTAAAAGTTAGATTTACAAAGTTTGAAATCAGCTGTTAATGAAATAATTGGAGCAAACAGCTGTTATGTGTTATTTTATTCAATTGGTTGCTATGGTAATAAATGTAAATACATGTGTTGATTTATCAATCTATTCATAACCTAAGAATTTTTTCCGAAATTAATTATAGCCTATGTTACTCAGGGATAGTGTAGCTTTTTATTAGTAAAACTATTTTTTCAATCGGTTCAGAAGTTCCAGAGATTACCCCCTACATACAAACAAACAAAAAACAAAATTCACCTCTTTATAATACTAGTATAGATATTTTATACCATCAGTTGTAATAATGGTTTAAAAATCAGCAATGCTCAGGTCTACACTGAAACAAAACTTTACCTAAAAGTTAGAAATAGAAATAATTGTTGCAAATTTTCAAATACGCTCTTAATGGAAATATTTTAGCAAACAGCTGATTGCTGTACCAACATTAAACATATTTAATCATTATTCATTATGGCGCTACATTTTCAATACAATATTTAGTATAGTTTAGTACAGTACGTCCAACAAATGGTGCTCTCTACAAAAACCTGACCTGAAGGTTAGAAATACAAATAATTGTTTCAACGTTTGAAATCAGGTGTCAATGGATTATAGCAAACAGCTGATTACTGGTATTATTATAGTCAATAAATATATTTAATGGACTAAGGACCTGGAAGAAGTTGTATTTTGTTACCAGAGTATGTTACTACTACTAAAGTAATTCAGTTGCTTTGGAAATTATTAATGTGTGTACGTAAAACTTAATATAAACATATTTTTTTAAACTTGGACACACGTTATTGTCGACGTTTTTTACGTCAGTTCAATTTGGACTAGATTACTCTGCATTCCAGACAAACATTGAAATAATTATAATCATATAAAAATTGTATCTCCTGAGACTTGTAGCTGACCTAGATATTATGCTATTCTTAATTAATTCTCTCCGCGTTGGTATTTCCCTTGGTATAACTAAAACAAGTCGTAAAGTCCTACAGGTTTTATTTGCATAAATATAAACATACAAAGTGACTTTAAAACTGTCGTTACTTTTTTTAAAAGGATGTATAGAACGTGATGAAACTAGTGCTTTAAATTAGGACATGATAGTAATTAAATATAGTTCGACCAAGCAGCTGAACCGCTGACTGAGTTGTGCAAATTTCCAAAATTAAGTTTATAGTTCTAAGTTTTAGGGTTTCAACCAACAACTTGGGAAATAGGTCTATTCACGACGGTGCTGAATAGCGGCAAAATGGTTCGCACGCCATTCCGCATATTGGGAGTATCTTCAACACACAATGCATTGCGTTCTTCGCACGCCAACCCTCGTATTGGGAGTATCTTCAATACACAGTGCATTGCGTGCTTCGCACGCCAACCCCAAGGTGGAATCCACCGCATGGCTTTGAACCGGGTACTTTGATGATATTTTACGTTTTGACCGATTTTGGGGGAACCAAGCGAGCTATAAGGACGCGTAAAAAAACAAAATGTGCAGAATAACATCCTAAATTAATATGTATAGAAAAAACTACAAAAATCATTCATTCTCTTAGGAAGAATCTCAAAAAATAGTTACTTCCTGCCAAAAATCGTGCTTCCGATTGTTGGATTTTTTTGTCTAACGAACTCGTCCGAGCGACGAAGACAACCAACATGTGTACCAAATTTTAACCAAATTTTAACCAAATCGGACTTAAAATGCGGCCGCTAGAGTGCGAACACATATATATATGTTTTTAATAACACCTCAAAACGTATTCTGGGGACCATGATCGGTGCTCATTTGCTACTCCCGACCTCGGGTCTTGCCATAAGGGCTACCGCAATAGCTCATTTTTCCTATGGAAATTCGCTAAAAAATCATATTTTTTCTATATTGGGAGTATCTTCAACACACAAAAGCATTGCGTGCTTCGCACGGGATTCTTTGTATCGGGAGTATCTTCAACACACAAAACATTGCGTGCTTCAATACACAATGCAAACGTATTGGGGATATCTTTAATGCACAATTCATTGCGTGCTTCGTACGCCAATCCCACAGTGGAATCCACCACATGGCTTTGAACCGGGTACTTCTATGGTGATTTACGTTTTGATCGTTTTTGGGGGAACCAAGCGAGCTATAACATCGCGTAAAAACATGTGCAGAATAACATCCTACATTTATATTTGTATAAAAAACTATATACTAATGTATATGATTTTTAATGACACCCCAAAACGTATTCTGGGGACCATGATCGGTGTTCATTTGCTACTCCCGACCTTGGGTCTTAATATAAGGACCACTGAAATAGCTGTTTTTTTTCTATTGAAATTCGCTAACAAGTAAACTATTTTAACATAACTAACTTACAAAATGAGGAAGCACAATGTCCGTTTCAGAGGTATTATCAAGTATACTAATTTAACACAACTTACCAAATAAGGAAGCACAGTTTCCATTTATGTGGTACTAACGAGTAAACTATATTTCTCTGTTATATACTCATGTGTGTACTATACATAGCAGAGCGTGATGGAAAATGTTTTGGGCGTAGTGCGCCTATAGACAGACGTTCAGCTGCGTGGTCGAATTATTAAACTATTAAAATAATGATACTGTTAAAATAATCCTGTTGGCAGTGCTTTCTTTTTTATTATCAACAACTAAGAAATCGGTGACCATTATAAATAAAATCGACTCAACTAAAGCAATCGTGTTATTTTTAACAATAGAACTAACCCATTGTAGAATGTCTGAACTTGAGATACCTTGATTGAGCTGTAGCCGACATATTAAATATTTTGTAGTATTTTATTTATTAAATATTATGTAGTATTTAAAGACACAACATCTAGTGTTTTTAATAAGTAATTTACTAGCCCATAACTAAGCTAGTCTATTTATCACTTTACTAACTAACTTATCCCTTAAAGTTTCCCTTCGAAATACTATATCTATGTCTTGATATAACTTGCACAAGTCTGCAGAACCTGAACCACAACTCCAGTAAGAATATAACCATGTGTAACATCTGTTACAAAGTACAAGCGTCAACATCAATCATGAATACGCCTTCAATTTTCTCTGATTGTATTGTCTTGTAGGGATTTACCTTATTTCTTCTTCTAACAAACAAGGGATTTTTCAATATACTAGGAAAGAATCTGTATACAAAATATGACTTATGAAACTGTATTGTTTTGATAAGAGTTATTATAAACTAAAAAACTATTTTGAGCAGAACTATGTATTTTTTTACATTTAATATTAGATAACAAACTTATCAGTAGTTATAAAAAAAGTTAAAAAAGTACATTACTTACAAATAACTAATTATATTTATGTTTATAAACAGAATATTATAATACAATAGCTGTCTAATATAAGGAAAATATATATATCAGAGAAATTTTTAAAGGTTCAAATTTAAAAAAAAGTCAAATGTAAATACATACCCGGTGTCTTAAAAGTCCCACCCTCCTCGTTTAACTTTTGTGTTTGTTAAAACAAACAAATACCTTTGGGGAACGATACTAACTTACCCCAAAGTATCTTTTGAAGTCATCGGAAATTTTGAGTGTCCCCTAAAAATGGGGGATTTTGGGGGAAACTCAAAAATTTAATTGGGAATTATGGTCATATGATACCTCATTTTAAAGGTATATTTAAGACTAGGAAAATGACACAAAGAAAATAAAAATCGGACCACCCAAAACAAAATGGCGACCATAAACGTGTTCAAATAAATCGACATAAAGTTGCTAATATCTCGAAAAGGAAGAGTTTTTAGAAAACATTTCAAGAGACAAAAAATGTTTATTTCAAAGTGCTTGGCCTAAAATATTGCTTCCAAATCGATTTCGTAAGTTTTAAGCAGAGTCCTACATCTTAGAAAATTTTGTAAAAAAGAAAACTTACGAAATCGATTTGAAAAAAGTTTTGTAGGTCAAGCACTTTGAAATAAAAATGTATTGTCTCTTGAAAATCTTTCTAAAAACTCTTCCTTTTCGAGATATTAGCAACTTTATGTCGATTTATTTAAACACGGTTAGGACCGCCATTTTGTTTTGGGTGGTCCGATTTTTATTTTCTTTATGTAATTTTCCTAGTCTTAAATAGACCTTTAAAATGAGATATCACATGACCATATTTCCCATTTAAAAACTTTGAGTTGCCCCCAAAATCCCCCATTTTTAGGGGACACTCAAAATTTCCAATTGTTTCAAAAGATACTTTGGGTTAAGTTAGTATCGTTCCCCAAAATATATTTATTTGTTTTAACAAACACAAAAGTTAAAGGGGAAGGGTGGGACTTTTAAGACACCACTGGTATAAATAAATAATAGATTATTTTAAAAGTAAACACAGTGAAAAGAATTTAGGTTGTGTGCTTAAGACTACGCGAGAGAAGTGTAAACGTTTTAACATAACTTAAGAAATGATGAAGCACAATGTCCATTTCAGAGGTATTACCAATTAAACTATACATTGTGTTAACATTAACGGGTTAAGCCTATGACGTAGGACAATCTGTTACACTTATATACCCAACTCAAATATACTAAACTAGCAATGCGTTCGTGGCCTAACCGGCTAAGGCACTAGTCTATGGTGAATGACTCTGCTGGTTCAAACCTCGGCAAGACCAAAACTTTTTTTCAAACAGACGGATAGACGTGACTGTGTACTGTATATAGTAGAGCGTTTCACAATAGAGCGTTTCAGAAAATGCGTGACGGTAAAACCCGATTCACCCGCCGGAAAACAACGCTGAGGTGCGCCTGTAGAATAAGCCTAAGACGTAGGACAATCTGTTACATGTATATACCCAACTCAAATCTATTTAGTGCGTCGATGTGCGCCTATAGGTTTACAGTTCAAGCAGTTGATTCACGTCATCAAGTTCCAAGATTAAGCTCCTAAAAGAACCCCAATTTTAGCGTTGTATTTTGATCTACCACTACTGGGCGGATTTACTCTCAAACTGAAAATTTAACAAACCATTACTAATAATATAATCTTTTAATATCCAACCTGGGCACTTTTCCACGGGCACATCCAAATCGAGCCAATCCCTCAGGTCATTTTCGATGGGTCGTAAAATGTCCCCCTTCCACCCAGTCAAATCGAGCCAGCTCCATAAATAAATTGTGTAAGGGTCTGCCATAAATCGTGTAAGGGAATAAAAAAAAACCAGAGGTACTAACCTATACTGGTTAGTCACAGAATGATGCCAATAACAGTATGATTATAATATTTCGTCGTTATTATCACATTATATAATTAGAATTAAAAAAAACCAGAGGTACTAACCTATACTGTTTAGTCACAGATTGTTGCCAATAACAGTATGATTATAATATTTCGTCGTTATTATCACATTATATAATTAGAATAAAAAAAAACCAGAGGTACTAACCTATACTGTTTAGTCACAGAATGTTGCCAATAACAGTATGATTATAATATTTCGTCGTTATTATCACATTATATAATTAGAATTTAAAAAAACCAGAGGTACTAACCTATACTGTTTAGTTACAGAATGTTGCCAATAACAGTATGATTATAATATTTCGTCGTTATTATCACATTATATAATTAGAATTAAAAAAAACCAGAGGTACTAACCTATACTGTTTAGTCACAGAATGTTGGAAACAGTAAATGTTTTCTAAATACGTCTTACTGAAAATATGGAATAGTCTACAAAACTTCTGCTTCAGTGATTTCAAGGGTTGAATAGCTGGCTCGATTTGGATGTGGTCCGAGGGTCACCCTTAAGCCTCTGGCTCCATTTGGATGTTTTTGGGTAGGCGGAGCAGGTAGACTGGCTCGATTTGCCAGAGCCCCTTTTCCACAAGTTAACCAACTTAAAAAAATAAATTTTGGGGAAATTAAAAGCTCATAAAAATAAAATTCCAGCTTAAGTCGAGCTATAAAATATATCGAACGTCTGTAAAAGCGAAACGGATCTTGTATTTAAACTTTGGTTGAATCTACAACCCTTTTATAACATTCAGCAAAAGATCGGTTTCTAACTGATATTGTACTACATGTTTTGTTTTACAAAATAGTTGAGCGTACGCATAAAATAAACACATTTCCATAATATACTGTATTTTTTAAGAAGAAAACCATTTTAACCATTGAACAATAACAAAGGATTATGTTAATAAAACGGGTACTTGTGTACTCATAGGTTGTATTATTCAGTTTCAGATTTTCTACCGTTTAAAGTTTTTTTTGGGAGATTTTGCTATTACAATACCAAAGTAATCAATAGATCACTGAAAGTACGTCTGAATTATTACGTCCAAATGTTTAAGCGAGTAAATAGATATTAGCGGAGAAGAAATCAGCAACAAAAACTTTCAAATGGCTGAATTTCTTGAAACGTCCTTCGTTTGCATCTTATAAAATAATTATCTCTTTCGCCTTTTATAAATTATTCAATACATGATATCGTATTATTTATATTTCCTACTAGGGGAAACCCCTGCGTGCTCCGCACGCCAACTCCGTGGGACCCTTCTATACACCTAATCATGTTATATTTTCGTTATAATAAAGGTACAGTATATGATTACTAATAACCCCAAAGCTACCGAGGTAAATAATGTTAAATGTTCGAATCAAATTATGTCGTATATTTTATAACAGCAGAAAAAAACCTAACCTAAAAGTTATAAAATACAAATAGTTGCTTCAAAGTGTGAAATCAGGTGTTCATGGAAAGATGGAAATATTAGAGCAACAGCTTTTTTATCTGTTATTTTATTTATTTGGTTACTATGGTAATAAATGTAAATACGTGTGTTGGTCCATCGGTCTAGGTCTAACCTAAGAATTTACAAATATTGAAATAAACAATGTTTTTATCAAAATGAATTATAGGCTATGTTACTCAGAGATAGTGTAGGTTTTTATTAGTAAAACTATTTTTTCAATGGGTTCAATAGTTCCAGAGGTACGAACAAACAAACAAATTTTACCTCTTTACAATATTAGTATAGACATGTTTTCTGGAGAGGTGTTTCAGAATAAATTATTGCACCATATACTTGTCGTATATAGAGAGTTCAGAATAATAAATTCCTTAATTTGACCTCGGTTTACAAGTCAATACATGCTAGAACCGTTTACAATAAAGCTATCCGTTGTTAGTAATAATATATTAGTGTGAAAATTGATATATTACTTTCGCAGACATGAATTTTATTTAAATGTCACCATTTTCTATATGATATCACATTAATTTTTTTTTGACGACCTAACATAAAATATAAAAAAAGTGATTAAGTAAAAAAACGTGATCAGTAAAACACAATGTAAATTAAAACATGTAGGTAGTTCAAACAGCTGATTTTCTACTTGCGGTTATATTGAACGTCACATGTTGGCAACCATGCGGTGTGTTCTATTTCTCACTGATATTACAGTTTTTGTTCAGTTCTCTCTAAGTTGGCAATACCGGACAGATAGATTAAATGTGCCCTACTGGTGGTTTTTCTGTTAATTCAGAATATTCCACGCGCGACGGAAGTTTGCGGGTTTAATTAATTTCACCACAATCTCTAGATAATTCTTTTAGCCCTAACACAAAAAGATTTGTTCTTGAGTGCTTATCTACTTCATTTATGTAATTTATGTTTTTGTATTCGCTTTCACTTTAGTTGAGCTGTGAGTATAAAACAATTTATTACCGAAGCAAAACACTTATCACCATTACATTTATAAATATTGTTTTAACTCAAATTTACGCGTGTTCCACAATAATGTAAGACCGCGCTGAAGATTAATTTAATGTATTTTACTATTTCAAGCCTTTCATGAGTCGATAAATAAAACAAGCATCAAATTATGTAGAAACGTGCATTGGAAGATATCATGTGGCTGCATCAGTAAAATGTATATACTTTCATTAGTTAAACACTTATTTACAGTTTGTATAATATAAAATGTAAGTATTACAAAGAAATAATGGATATAAATTAGATAATTATAAAGAATTATCAAATACAAAAGGCTCAATATATTGTAATATAATTATTTTGAAGTGTAAACTTATATAGGCGCACCTCGGCTAAAATTTGCGGGCGATGAATCGGAATTTACCGTCAAGCTTTTTCCGTCACGCTCTATTC
>JAGFPH010009134.1:28018-38152 GCA_018207615.1 Philaenus spumarius
CCTATATTACTCAAGGATAGTGTAGCTTTTTATTACTAAAACTATTTTTTCATTCGGTTCAGTAGTTCCAGAGATTAATATGTATTTTCTTAGGAGTTATTATCATACTTTCACCCCTTAGCAGCGAGCGACAAAATGCAAATCAACTTTACTTTTTCTTTGTATAATGTAAGAAATAAATGTACGAAATTTCGGCGCTCTAGCTTTAAGGAAAGTATAACAATTATTATTTATTGTTTTAGGGGTTGTTTCAACCCTTAAATCAAAATAATTTTAGCCTATGTTACTCAGCGATAGTGGGGTTTCTATTAGTAAAACTATTTTTTCAATCGGTTCAGTGGTTCCAGAGATTACCCCCTACATACAAAGACAGTTTACCTCTTTATAATATTAGTATCGACTATATAACTAATAAGTAAATAATTACTATTGAAATATACAAATATTATTGTTCATTTGCGAAAATATTAAAAAAAAAAATTATATTAGATTTAAGAATAAGATTTGGAACGTCAGTATATTTTTATACCAATGAATTAAATAGGGAACATTTAGGTTTGTATCAATATATATTTTGTTTTATGATGAAATAGTTAAACTATGTCAACATCATTGTAGCCTATGGCCTATACTAATCTAAGAAAATTTGCATTGTTCAGATACATAGAATAAGTACCTTGGTAGTCAGTATGTTGCAGGTTATCTCATAACATTTACTTAGAGACCGAAGTTTATAATCAGCTGTAAAACTGCTCCCTTTGATCACCTCCCTTCATATAGTTTATCTGTTTGTACTGGTTTTGTACGTACCAAAGCGTCCTAGAATGTTAATGTATTTACATAAAGTAATACAGAAACGACAATATTGTATCGAACATATTCGATATGTATTGTGTATGTATGTTCGATAAGCTCACTTGGCAAACGGTATTCTACAAAGAATGGCAATTTCAAAATCTTGGGTCAGATTTAATAAATTGATAACAAATGTTAAAGTATTGGTAATTGATTGGCCTCAATAAGTATAACATTGTAATCAAATTAATTAATTATCCCTATAAGAACAAAGTTTTGATTACAAGCATTTTACTTTGTAAAATGTATGCAATTTTATAAATGCTTAATACGAAAACTAAATCATTCAATAAATCTGAAATAATATTATAAAATAGAGAATACCAATGCGTACTCCACACGCCAACTTCGTTGGACTCTTTTATATACACAAATTATGTTTTTTTTTTTTTTTATAATAAAGGTGTAGAATTATTTAACACAAAGCTAACTAAGATGGTAAATAATGTTAAATATGTCAAATCAAATTATTTCGTAAAAATAATAAAATTGCTTAAAAGTTTCAAATACAAATGATTCCTTCAAAGTTTGAAATCACGTGATATTGGAAATATTAGAGTAAACAGCTGTTGTATCTGTTATTTTATTCAATTGGTTGCTATGGTAATATATTTAAATTACCATATGTAAATGGTTGGTTCCTCAGTCTAGGCGTAATCTAAGATTTTTTCCGACTAAATTTACAAATATTGAAATAAAATTGTTTTTATTTAAATTAATTATAGCCTATGTTACCTAGTGATAGTGCAGCTTTTTATAAGTATAACTATTTTTTCAATCGGTTCATTAGTTCCAGAGATTACCCCCTACAAACAAACAAACAAATTTTACCTCTTTATTATATTAGTATAGATTTAGTTTGGCGCTCCTATTGCCGTGAAATATTTAGCATTTTGTTTTGTTTTTATGTTCAATACTAGTAAACCCCCATGAAAAATCACACGCGGATTAATTATATAATATTATACACATTAGATATACATCATTTATACAAAATATTTATTTTTAGTTGCATGATTCTTGGATTCCAAGTCACTTTGAACAATATTATATAGGATAATATATTAATAATAATATTAAATATTACCTTTTAATGTTCCGTCTTGTGACTTTGTTGGTCGTTCGAATGTTACGACGCGTTTCGGGACCGCAATCCCATTGTCAAGTACACTTACACAAACACAATAAAACACATAACACGTTTAAAAAACACACAAAAACACCACAGTTACAACACTTTAAAAAAAAAAAAAACTTAATTGTGCCGGACAATTTTCATCGTGTAGGTCGTAGTGTGGTCCATAGTACGGGTAAGCTAGTACTATTTAAAAACAACAGACTTTATCTAGGCACCTAACTAACTATTCTGACGGGGATTTATAACTCGGTAAATCGGTACAGTTATAAGGATTATAAAAGTATAGGAATATTTGTTAAAATTTTCAATTTATATTATATTATTACACATTTCAAGAAAGATAAAAATATTATCTTTTAATTGCTTTTTATTTCATAATAATAAATCAAAGATTTATAAGTTATTATTATTATAGTGAAGAAATTAATAATTGAATATGTTATACGAAGATGTACGAATGTTTCCGAAGTTAAACGAATATGTATTTCTTCTTTAAATTTGCATAAACGAATAAATGATGATAAAAGGTTGTATTTATATACATTCTATAACCTCAAAACAAATCTTATAACGTATTATAGCATACGTTAGTTATATAGCTCATATTTAAAAAAATCTACTTTGTAAGAAATTAAAATGATTGAAGTTGTAAACATAACCCCAAAGTATAATCTACGCTGGGTTTAGTTTAAGTATTACAGATGATGGGTGAAATCAGCTGTTATATTATATTGTAACCAACCATATATGTGTTTGCTGTGCAGATAAAATATTATAAATTTAAAGCTATTCGATGGTTTAACGACAAAACTTTACATCGTGTGGCATTAGTGTTTTCTTTACTCACAAGACCTAGTTTTTTCTCTACGGATACTGAAATTCCATCATCACTCTTTTATACCTACATTAAATACTTTATATCCCTCTGTGTTTCCGTGGATCACGTAGCACTTCCATACCACGTTAATCCCTGACTACTCATTCTGCTGTGGTGAATAAGGATTCCAAGTCGTAAAAACATTTTAAAATAACCTTAAAAAAATAAATGAATGGTTTTATCTGTACTGCGTCGGGTTTTGATATTTATCGGCATAGTAATAAGAATAAAAATAATTATTCAAACATAATTTTAAAGCTTATGTTTCCCGCTATTGACGAAAAATAGGCAAATAATTTAAAATGAATGTTTTTGTTACACAAATTGACTTATAAAAGTTGTATGTTATATTTCAAACGGTTCCTAATGAAAGGCGCTATCTATTAACAATCTGTTTAACTGCAATGACAGCTGTTAGATTGTTTACATTCTAGGATTCTATATGGAAACTGTTATTAATTTATAAACCGACGTAATTAACTGAATTAAATCAACGTGTTAAATCAGGTAAGAGTAAGCCTACTTCTAATTCACAAGATACAAATTTTATACAGTGTGGTCCAAAACAAATGACACCGAGGTTCTCAAATATTTTAGGTTTATATTTTAGCTTAGGGTGTAAAACAAATTCCATTCGTAGGCATCAGGGGAGTTACAGGGATATGAAGTTTTCGCTTCGCTGGATATCACTCGGTTTCTGAAGATGATGTGAATGAATATATGTTAATTTCTCTCTTCAATGACTTACGACATGGGGGCTACATTGGCATATAAAATGTATGTTTCGTGCTTGGCAAAAAGTCCCCAATAAAAGGCATGCTAACTTGTTATCCATATCGTACTTGATTTGTATTACCGGAATCTGTTGTCATCCTCAATAACATAAAGACCGAGGATGGCATTTCCAGATACCGTACCCCAGACAGTACACGGTTCTCAATGTTATTTGGTCAATTATTTCTTTATAAATTTGTGTATGCCTATATAAACGTATAAAACCACACATCTATACTAGTATTATAAACAGGTAAAATGTTTTTGTTCGTTTGTATGTAGGGGGTAATCTCCGGAACTACTGAACCGATTGAAAAAATAGTTTTACTGATAAAAAGCTTCACTATCTCTGAGAAACATAGGCTATATTCATTTCGATACTTTTTTTATTTCGATATTTGTTAATTTAGTCAGAAAAAATTCTTAGGTTAGGCCTAGACTGATAACCCAACACATATTTCTTGAATGTATTCACAATCATAACAACAGAGATCTATTTGCCACAGATTGTACGCGTTTCTGGTTAAGGTTAGCGCAAAACTAACAGTTGCTAGGGATGACGCATAGACCACCCAGAAGGTAGCTAACAGCACTACACTAAAACCAATCAAATGTGGGAAATATCAAAAATTAAATTTCCCTGGGGTCGTTTCGGCCCCCGCGCGCGCACTTAAGGGTTAAAAACGTTAGTTGTTATACTTTCCTTAAAGCTAGAGAATTGAAAATTTGGTACTTTTTAATTTTAAGTGTTTTATAATAAATAAAATACATAATAATACACGCTATTTAAACGGTTAGGTCTAATGAGTTAACTGGGGGGGGGGGGGTAACAGACCCTTTACTATAAAAATAAATTCTTATACTTTCCATGATTGACATCTTTGATTCATAAATTTTAATCTGTTGAGTAGTGTTGAGTAGTGTTAAAACCCTCTGAGGATGATGACCATGTCATCGAAATGTACATAAGTGTAACGTATTAAACATAACTTACAATTTAGTTGTTTAGTTATTGTTTTTGTTCCTTGTTTTGTGGTTCGGGGTTTTATTTAAATCAGTATGAATAGAGAGGATGATATTTTGGTATAGGTACGTTTTGAACCAATGAAAATGCTCTTAACACTAATAAAGCATGTTTTCAGACAAACAAATAACTTTTTAAATTCAGCAAGTACGGTTTTTGTTGTTTTTTTAACCATAATACAAAGGAATTAAGTGACAAAACTACACATTTGTAAAAAAAATTAAATTGATAACAGATGTTCAATATCAGCTGATTCAGAATCCAGAATTTAGTAAAATCCAAAATCATCATAAACATACGATGTCTCGTAACAAATTTTAAAGTTGGCTGCCATTTAAGAATATAAAAACATTAAAAACTGTACTTTAAAATGAGAACTTGTAGCCTAATAAACAAAGATAGCTTTCGTTAAACAACAATTTGCAAAGATGAGAATCAACAAATGTCACTTTATGTGTGACAAATTTGTAGTTTTGTCACTTAATTCCTCTGTATTATGGTTCTACAAAATTAACAAAAAGCGTAATTGTTTATCTAAAACTAAATATAAAGAAAGTATAGTGATCGCAAAAAACATCGATGTTGATATTTTTGTGGTAATATAAGTGTTGTGACCCACTGAGTTCAAAAAAGTGTTTGGAGCAAATTTGTTCGAAATCGATCGAATATTTTTCTCTTTAGCTAATAATAATAATATTAATTAGTTATTATCTCCTACTTTAAATCACCTCTCCTACCCCTCCTACAATTATGAAGTCACAAATCATCATAAAATATAGGGTGTTCCATAAGACATTAAAAAGCCGTTCGCCATATTGGAAAATGACAGAAAATTTTTAAAATTTAAAATTCGTATTTTAATGGTCACTAAACAGTAGGTGAAATGCACCTTTTAAAGTTTGCTGCACATCTTGTACTCTTGGAGATCCCCAATGGTGGAACAGCTAAAATGAACACCGTATATACTATTTGTTACCATAAGCTAAGTTATTCAACTGTATATAAAAGAGGCTGCTTACGAACTAAACACATCATCGCCCAGTTCATCTGTTAAACAGTTTTATGGTAATTTATTGTTTATTGTAGTGAGATTCTATTTTACGATAAACAAGTTGGGGATGTTTTAATAAATCACATTGCAAAATAAAACAAATTTATTACCAACTCAATAAATAGTGGGAGATAATATTTATTGAACAGATAGTACAGGGAAACCAATCCCATTAACTTAATGCTACTTTACGGGTAAGTTGTTTCAATAACATCGGTTTATCAGCTATTAAACCTGATTTACTCGAAATTGGTTTGATTAATTCATTATCAATTGAACAAATCATAAGTCAAATTCCAAAATATGTCTTATGTGATTGTTTAGTATTCATAAAATAAGACGGTTACCAAAAAAGCAATAATTTTACTTTATAAGAAAAATCACATGCTTCTTTATTGTTAATCTGTTACATTTCTTTTTCTCTATTTTTTTTCTTTCTTCTTTTATGTTCTGTGTTTCTCTAACTGTGTAAAAGAACTATCTCTAATAAAGCTTTAAGCATTTTATTTAATATCTATTCATACAATTTTTATTACTATAATTTATTTATTAGCGAATTTCCATAGGAAAAAAGAGGTTTTGCAGTGGCCGTTATGGTAAGACCCAAGGTCGGGAGTAGCAAATGAACTCCGATCATGGTCCCCAGAACATGTTTTGGGGTGTCATTAAAAATCATATATATATATATATATATATATATGAATGTGTTCGCACTCTAGCGGCCACATTTTAAGTCTGATTTGGTTCAAATTTCTAACACATGTTGGTTGTCTACGTCGCTCGGACGAGTTCGTTAGCCAAAAAAATCCAACAATCCGAAGCACTTTTTTTTGACCGGAAGTTACTATTTATTTAGATTTTTCCTACTAGAATGAATTTGTTTTTTCTACAAATAAAAATGTAGGATGTTATTATGCTCATTTTGTTTTTTACGCGACTTTATAGCTCGCTTGGTTCCCCCAAAAACGATCTAAACGTAAAATACCATAGAAGTACCCGGTTCAAAGCCATGTAGTGGATTATACCGTGGGGTTGGCGTGCGAAGCACGCAATGCATTGTGTATTGAATTTTTTTTCAATACGGGGGTTGGCGTGCGAAGCACGCAATGCTTTGTGTGTTGAAGACACGCCCAATACGGGGATTGGCATGCGAAGCACGCAATGCCTTGTGTATTGAAGATAATCTCAATATGCGGAATGGCGTTCGAAGCATGCAATGCTTTTTGTGTATTGAAGATACTTATAATATGAGGAATCGCGTGCGAAGCACGCAATGAATTTTTATATATTGAAGATACTCCCAATATGCGGAATGGCGTGCGAACCATTTTGCAGCTATTCCGTACCGTCGTGAATAGAACTATTTCCCAAATTGTTGGTTGAAACCCTAAAACATATGCCTCAAACTTAATTTTTGAAATTTGCTCAACTCACGTCAGTGGTTCAGCTGCGTGGTAGAATTATTATTTGTTGAATCAGATGGAATACTTTTCATTTTAACAGGATAGAAGATCAGAATTAAAACCAGAAAAAACCCTATAGAATTGAATACAGAAAAAAATAATAAGACAATGTAACGTGGGAAATGGGAACGTTATTTTTTAACATAATTTTTTACCACATATCAACTGTTTAATAAACGTAAAAGACCATTTACCAGTTGACAACTAGTTAGCAACTGTTTACAATTTAAGATTAGCATAAGAAGTCTTGAAATTCTAAAGTTGAATAGAATTTCAGTGCGAAAGCACCTAAAGACTAAGCATCTATCAAAACCCATTGCACTAACCACTAACTTACAATACCAATAAGAAACAGGCAAACAAAATCACAATACATTAAAACAAAAACTTAATATAATAAACGGTACCAGATAACTGCCACATACATTCTCTCAGTTGAAACTTTATACCTTCCCAAGAGTAGCATAGGAGGTGGTTATTTAGAATTGCAAAATTAGGAAAATGTTAACATGGAAAATATTAGATGCATGTAACACACATAAATATTACATTATTATTTAAACTTTTCAATCGATTTCGAACAAATTTGCACCAAACATGTCAATTATGCCTGTATGGATGCACGAAAAACTTTTTGAAAAATTTTGAAAAACAACCCCATTTTTGAAAAAAAACCCCCAAAAATCAGCTATTATTATTACCTAAAGGAGAATTTTTAGAAAGATGCGGTTTTTTTGCTTATGGTAGGGTACATTTAAGGGCTACACATAAACAAAATTTTATCATAATCGTTAGATCCGTTTTTGAGAAATTTTGATTTTTCTCGTTTTTTAGTCATTTTTGGGGGGTAAAACCCCTTAAAAATCCAAAATTTAAAAACATGACGCCTGGAGATATCGCAGAACTACACCTACATACCAAATTTCATCACAATCAGACCGTTGGTATGGTCTCCAGCTCTGTATACATCCTTACAGACACACGGACAGACATCACCAAAAAAATAATTTTTTGGGTTCAGGGAGCAACAAAACAAATAATTCCACTAAAAATATTTTTGGGTTCAGGAAGCACCAACACAGATAATTCCACTAAACATTTTTTGGGGGTTCAGGGAGCACCAAAACACATAGTTCCACTAAAAATTCAAATTCGAAAATTTGGACGAAAACAATTCTTTCTCCATATACTACGTATAGGGTGGAGAAAGTAAAAAAGGAACAAGTTCACAAGTATGAAAGCACATTTCAATAATATATTATGTTTACTTTTATTAAACATGTTTTCATCCCTAATTTAAAAATATTATCACCTTATAAAGTGTAATACAAAATACCTCAGTAAAGAAGATTTTATTCACCAGAGCGGCTCTGTGTATCGGGTACTACATGTCTACATTTTTATTGTATACTAATATTAAGGTTACCATATCAGCTTTTAAATAAAATGCAAAAAGTACGTACAAAAGACAAAAGCTTAAACGAATACAGTTACGGGGAAAGTAATATTTGATTTTTTTTTAAATAATGTGTTTTACTTAGATGGGTTTTGGTTTAACTGCAAGGATTTTTAAACTTTTTTTGTTGTAAAAACGTTTGTCTTCTTATAACATATTTAATTTTTGGGAAAAAATATCTGTAATAAACGATGGTCTTTGATTCATATCTATACTAATATTATAAAGAGGTAAAATTTGTTTGTTTAGGGGATAATCTCTGGAACTACTAAACCGATTGAGAAAATAGTTTTACTAATAAAAAACTACACTAACCCTGAGTGGCATAGGCTATAATTCATTTTAATAATAACATTTTTTTATATTCATATTTGTAAATTTATTAGGAAAATATCTTTGGTTAGGTCTAGACTGATGAACCAACACATGTATTTCCATAACAACCAATCGAATAAAATAACAGATCAAACATTTGTTTGCTCTTATATTTCCATTAACAGCTGATTTGAAACTTTGAAGCAATTATTTGTATTTCTAATTTTAAGGTTAGGTTTTTATACAAGTGAACCTTGCTGGTACTTTTAACCTTTATTGCTGTTATAAAATATACGAAATGATTTGATTTGAACATTATTACAACTTTATTATAAAGAAAACGTAACATGATTGTGTGTATAGAAGGTACGGGGTTGGCGTGTGGAAATTATTTCCCCTACTCTGTTGGGGAAAAAAATCTGAAAAAAAACTGCATAATTTTGAAAAAAAACTGTGTGCAGTTTGTTAGTCAGGGGCTGTTTATGTGATTTGAGGTGAATAAGGCCCTCACTGTACATCTCAACAGTTGGTGACTCACTGCGCATGAGGCTTCTGGGACCTCCTGTGGGGTCTGAGCGCCATGTAAAGTCTTTTTCCTGGCGAAGGGGCGCCATTCTGCAATTGACTCCCAGTCGAAAAGACAGCATTGTACTTTGGAAGTGTTTTTCCTATTTCAAGACTGACTCAAGACAGCTTTTAAAAATGGCATAGTTTTTTTATATTTGGTAAAACATGATTCTTCATTGTAACTTTTATTACAAGTTTAAAAAAATCGGAAGTTTTAGGAGGGGGGGGTGGATGGCTTATATTGAAAATCATGTGTGGATAAAATGTATGGGTATGCGTTTCGGCATCTAAAATTTTAAAAATTAAGCACTGTGTCTACTCATTTGAGCAGCTCATAATTATTTCATTGTATTGTTCCATATTAGTTTGATATAAATAATTGTATCCCAGCAAACAAACAAGTATCTGCGAAACCAATCATATATTAAAAATAATGTGAACGCAGATGATCCCTTTATTAACCACAACTACACATAACCAAGATGATGAAAACACCCAATCTATATTTTCCGTTTCACTTTTCTTTTCTCTCACTCCAATAAACCAAAAAGAAATACTCCCAATACAGGAGTTGGCGTGCGAAGCAAGAAATTCACTGTGTATTGAAAATACTC
>JAGFPH010009134.1:38252-49424 GCA_018207615.1 Philaenus spumarius
GCGTGCGAAGCAAGAAATTCACTGTGTATTGAAAATACTCCCAATACAGGAGTTGGCGTGCGAAGCAAGAAATTCACTGTGTATTGAAAATACTCCCAATACGGGGGTTGGCGTGCGAAGCACGAAATGCATTGTGTATTGAAAGTACTCAAAGCAGTACTCAAGTTAAACTGATCGTATGTGGGCCCCTAGTCATTGCAGACTTTTAAGAAAGGATGAGTTTTTTATTGGGAGTTTGTAATATCTAAACCAATGTAGTTTATTACACTGTGTTTTTCAATTAAAATCACGCGATGGACGCAGTCAAAGGCTTTGACAAATCACACAAAACTGCATTCAATACAAACGACCTGTCAGTGGATTCAGACACGTCGTTAATAAGACTTACCAGTGTCAGCCAGTGCTGTAGCCTTTATAAACACAAATTGGTTACAGTAAATATTATTTTGTCCAGTTAAAAAATGTACAATTGGAAATCTGTCACTTTTCCAAACATTCCAAGAGGTATTGAATAACAGAATTAATTATAGATCATAAACTTTACTAGAAATTTACTAGCGATGCATGTTTTAATAAAGTTACAAAGATCAGGGAGGTTATTAATTTATCTAAGAAGAAGAAAATCATTTAGTCATTTTATTTTTGTTAATAAATGTTTTCAATTTAAATAAATTATTAAAAATAAAAACCATATTATGTATTTATTGTCTTGCAAACTTGCTTTTCAGCCTCTAAAAAGCTTATTGTTTTTAAGTTATTTCATTGCTCTAATAATGTGAATTGACAAAGTTTAGGCCATTAATTACAATTCGTATTTTATTTTTAATCACATTTTAAAAGGAACCTTTTAAAGTTGAAACTTTTGGTATAATGAACATATACACTCCAGTGAATGAGTCAAATCAAATATAAACAATATAAATCCAGTATAAATAAAGGAGCTAACAACAAAAGCAATAGGCAAATTAAAATAACAAACTTTTTAATAGTCATCTCAAGTGACAGTAACTAAAACGTAATGTGACTGGAGACTGTAAGTTAGTTTAGGTTATTCAGTTTTCAGGCTGCAACTTAAAAAATACTAATATATAACAAACCAAACTAACTTAGAGTCTCCGTAACGTATACAAATTTCCTTTTTCAAATCACGTAATTTTTTAGCTGTATACATGTGCGTGCGACTAACTATCATTCTTTTTAATTAAATTTAGCAATAAAATGTCGTTTAACTGGTTTTAGTGATACAAGTTTACTAAGATGAATGTCATTTTTTCACGTTAATTTTCTGTCCTTCTATTTTTTACCAGGCGAGACCCCTTCGTGCTGCACACGCCAGCCCCGTTGGAACCTCCTGTACACATAATTAAATTATGATTTCTTTATAATAAAAGTGTAGGATTAATAATAACCAAAACGCTAAGATAGTAAATAATTTTAAATGTAAACATCAAATTATTCCATATATTTTATAACAGCAGTTATAATAAAGGTAAAAATAAGCAACAAGGCTCAGGCCTGCAGTTTAATAAAAAACCTAACATAAAAGTTAGAAATAGAAATAATTGCTTCAAAGTTTGAAACCAGATGTCAAATGAAATATTAGAGTAAACAGCTGATTACTGTATCAACAAAAAAAACATATTTATTAATTACTAGGGAAAACCCCTGCGTGCTCCGCACGAAAACCGCGTTGGAACCTATACACATAATCGTATTATGTTTTCTTTATAATAATGTTGTAGGATTAATAATAACTGCGACGCTAAGATGGTAAATAATGCTAACTGTTCAAAGCAAATTAATTATTTCTTATATTTTTATAACAGCAGTTATATAATAAGGTTAAAAGAACCAGCAAGGCTCACGTTTTAATAAAAACCTAAATTAAAAGTTATAAATTCAAATGATCGCTTCAAAGTTTGAAATCAGCTGTTAATGGAAATATTAGAGCAAACAGATGATTACAAACTGTATTTACATATTTATTTATTATTAGAGGGCTCCGCCGCCTGCTCACTTCGCTCGCTAACCCTTGCGGTAAATCAAACGCAGGTCACCAATTATGAAACAAAGGTGTCAATCATGGGAAGTATAACAAATTTGCATTTATTTTTATTGTAAAGGCGTTGTTATTCCCCAGTTCTCCCATCAGAATTGCGTGTTATTGTTTATTTTATTACCTATAAAACACTTCAAATTATTAAGTGCCAAATTTTCAGCTCTCTTGCTGCAAGGAAAGTATAGCCCTAACAATCAACATGTTTTATATAGGTTTTTACTACATTTTAACTACTTAGCAGAACGCGACAAAATGTAAATCTATGATGTTTTTTCTATGTATCTTGTAAGAAATAAATGTACACATTTTCAGCTTACTAACTTTAAGGAAAATAAACGGTACCAGGAACTGGCACATACTTTCTCACAAACATATTTAAATTATTAAACAGATTCACTGTGACTTCATTATTGTAGGTGGGGTAGGAGAGGTGATTTAAAGTAGGAGATTAACTAATAAATATTTTATTATTATCTAGAGAGAAAACTATTCTATCGATTTCGAACAAATTTGCACCAAACACGTAAATTAGGCCTGTATAGATGCACGAAAAAAGGTTTTGAAAAATTTTGAAAAACAGACCCCTTTATGGCCAAAAAACCCTCCAAAATCAGTTATTATTATTATTATTATTAGCTAAACGAGAATTTTTAGAAAGATGCGGTTTTTTGCATATGGTAGGGTACCTACATTAAAGGCTACAAATAAGGAAAATTGTAAAGCCGTTTTTTTATAAGAAAATAATAACTGATTTTTTGTGGTTTTTTTTTTGCCAAAAAGGGGTTTTTTCAAAATTGTTCAAAACCGTTTTTCGTGCATCTATACAGGCGTACTGGACATGTCTGGTGCAAATTTGATTGAAATCGATCGAATAGTTTTCTCTCTAGCTTTGTATACATACAGACATACAGACAAACATACAGACATACAGACAGACATTTTGTTAAAACCACTTTTTTGGACTCAGGGGTCCCAAAACGGATATTTCCATAAAATTCTCAACATCGATTTTTTTGCGATCACTATACTTTCTCTATACTATAGTAAAGTGAGAAAGTAATATACGGAAACAATTAATTTGTATTGTTTTAGGTGTTGTTATCACATGTTTACCCCTTAGCAGCACGCGACAAAATGCAAATCCCGTTTACTTTTTCTGTGTATCCGGTAATAAATACATGTACAAAATTTCAGTTCTCTAGCTTTAAGGAATGTATAACAATAAATATTTATTGTTTTAGGGGTTGCTATAACCCTTAAATCAAAATAATTCTAGCCTATGTTACTCAGGGATAGTGTAGCTTTTTCTTAGTAAAACTATTTTTTCAATCGGTTCAGTGGTTCCAGAGATTACCCACTACATTCAAACAAAAAAACAAACAAATTTTACCTCTTTATAATATTAGAATACATAGGTTTAGTATGGCGCTCCCATTGTCGTAAAATAATAGTTAGTAGTATTCAGTAGATATAGCTTGTGTTGTTTTTATGTCTAAAAACTACGTTCTTTTATAAAAGTATATAAAATCCTGCGTGTATTCAAATGAAACTTAGTGTCAAAATTTCAATGCAATCGATAAAGAAATTTCAGAGATTTTAGTTTTTGAACAAACAAGCTGTTACATTTTTGTTTATATAATTAGATAATTTGTTTACAATTGTAGTAATTTGTTTATCTTTTTGGTGCTCGCGTACTGTGGAGTGTTGAATTTCTTTGTTTAGTGCAAACAACCAAAATGTTTTTCCTGCTCTTGTAATGTCTATACATTGTCTTCCGCTTTTGTAGTTTGCTTTTTTACACTCAGTTTAATGTCTACTTTCAGAATATAAAACAAAATCCACTTTATATGGTCTCCTGAAATAATGGAAGAGTGGTTCAAAGACTAAATAAAGGAGAGAGACAGATAGTGCCGTCGGCATGTGTCTCTCTTTGTCTACCAGACGGGAAATGCGACCATTAAACAAAGTAAAGGAAACTATTAAAGACTGTATCACAGTTTATGTAAGTTCTGCTGGCGTCAACATTTATTCAAATTAAAGAGCTTTCACCTATATATATACAGGGTGATTTTTAAGTATGGAAACGGCTTTATATTGCGCAACTGGGACGTTCTTGGCGGTAGAAACTTATGCTAACCTGTACAGTTTTAAAAATCCTACTTTTTGGTGGTTTTGAAATTTTTGTCCGCCATCTTGGTTCCGCCATATTGGATTTAACTTTATTATTTTAAATGAGATGATGGTCATATGACACATCATCTCAATGTGAAATTTCAAAAGAAAAACAATGGCGCAGACCGTTTTTTGATAGATGCCTTCGTTGTAGAGTTATTAGCATTCAAAGTTGCAGTTTTGGGAAAATTGTGTTCACAATAAAATTAGGTAGAACGCACTGCACTACCCAATTTTACATTTTTTATTCATGAAGTATCTAAAAAACTAAATTTAAATGGTGGTTAGATATGATAATAATAAGTATGACAATAAATGGACATATCAACAACTAAAAATAAGTGGCTATTTCATGAACCATACATCAGCTGTAGGTGCTAAATTAACGATACACCGCATAATCAAGTCCATGACGTCATTATTTTTATAACGTTCCTTAGTGGACGTCGTCGAAGAATTGAAACGCGATTGAAATTCTTTGCTGTTCAAATCAACGGTTTCCAGATTAATTGGATACACATCAGAAATACATCATTTACAAATGTTATCTAGGCCTGCCTAAATATGCTGACAGGGATTTTTAACTCGGAAACTGTGTAAAATTATAAGGATTATAAAATTGTAAGCGTATTTGTATTTATATACGTTATTACATATTTAAAAAGAAAAGAGATATTATATTTTACCTGCTTTTTATTTCATATTGATAGATCAAATGATTTAGAAGTTATTAATATTATTATTGAAGATATTAATAATCGAATATCGTTTATAAATTATACGAAGATGTACGAATGTTTCCGGAGTTAAACGAATAGGTATCTCTTCTTTAAATATGTATAAACGAATATATTGATGATAAAATGTTGTATTTATACACGATTTATAACCTCAATGCAGATCTTATAGCATACATTAGTTCTTAAACTCATATTAAAAAAAAAAAAACAACTTCACAAGAAATTATAGCGATTGAAGTTGTAAACATAACCCAAATGTATAATCTACGCTGGATTCTGTTTAAGTGCTACAGATGATGGGTGAAATCAGCTGTTGTATTATATGTTACTCACGTACGTACGTACGAATGTATGTAAAGGACGCAATCTCGATTTTATAGGAGTGGATTATGTTTTCTTTTGTACCTTTCAGTAAGTTATATTGGGAAAATCATGTATTTTATAAATCATAATTAATGTAGATTAAACAAATTGTGCACATCTAATTATGTAGAATACGAAAGGCCTACGTACAAAAATTGAAATTTTTTACCTTCTTCGCTCCGCCATTTTTCTCGTCCCGACGAGGGCAATCAAATGAGGTATCACACAATAACTATTAAAAAAATTTGACTTGCGATCCCCCCCCCCTTAACTCAATAAGGGTAAAATTCATTCATACACATAAATTTGCCCAATATAACTTCCTGAAAGTCTAGAGTTAATACGTGTAACAGGTGTAAAATTACGAAGGGGTCACGCAACTTATGCATCACCTGTATACATTAGTTTAATATTATTACTCCAAACAAATATTCTTAAGAATATTGTGTGTGATTAAAGTTGCGGTTAAGTCAATCCGATAACGTAATACACAATAGAGATTCCGTCTTTGTAAAAATGGTTGATATCATCACAATTTAAATAAACGGTACCAGGAACTGGCACATACTTTCTCACAAACATATTTAAATTTTAAACAGATTCATTGTGACTTGTAGGGTGGGGTAGGAGAGGTGATTTTTTTAATAAAGTAAAAGATTAACTAATAAATATTATTATTATTATCTAGAGAGAAAACTATTCGACCGATTTCGAACAAATTTGCACGAAATACGTCAATTAGGCCTGTATAGATGCACGAAAAAAGGTTTAGAAAAATTTTAAAAAGCAACCGCCTTAATGGCCAAAAAACCCAAGAATCAGTTATTATTATTATTATTATTAGCTAAACGAGAATTTTGAGAAAGATTCAGTTTTTAGCATATGGTAGGGTACATTAAAGGCTACAAATAGGCTAAATTTTATCAAAATCGTTAGAGCCGTTTATTTATAAACAAATAATAACTGATTTTTTGGGTTTTTTTTGCCAAAAAGGGGGTTGTTTTTCAAAAAATTTCAAAACCGTTTTTCGTGCATAAATACAGGCCTACTTGACATGTCTGGTTCAAATTTGTTTCAAATCGATCGAATAGTTTTTGCTCTAGCTTTGTATACATACAGACATACAGTCATACATACAGACATAGAGACATACAGACAGACACACAGACAGACATTTTGTCCAAACCACTTTTTTGGACTCAAGTGGTCTAAAAACGGATATTTCCACAAAAATCTCAACATCGATTTTTTTGCCATCACTATACTTTCTCTATACTATAGTCTAGTGAGAAAGTAAAACGACCAAGTTAGCCTAAATACAAAAGAATTTGAAACGAGCGCTTAAACATTGTTATTACTTTGTTAGAAGCGACACACTGCGTACAAGGTTAAAGTAGGCCTAACAATATTCCAAATTTCTTATACAAAATTGTTTCAGAACTAAGTAGCACAATATATTTTTTTTTAAATTTGTTTAATAATATATCATTTGGTGGTATTTTCAAAATTGTATCAATTCTTATTACAAAACACCAAACTAATATACCATGCTTCAAAATTCAATAAATGCTTTCTTGTTCAACGTTAAATGTATTTTTTAGATCGTCTATAGACCTTAAAATAGACATTTGCAATGGGATGTTTGTTTTTTTAAAGAGTTTGTTCAAATATGATTTCCAGTTTAAGTCTTACTAGGGGCTCTGCCCTCGGACGCTTTGCGTCCCAACTCCGCCTCGACCTTCAGCCTCTGTTGGCTGCTTCGCTTCGCTCTCAGTTGGAAAATTCGCTAAAGAATCTTGTTAATCTTTTGCTCGTTTGTACATAGGTTTGAAAATTTATGAAACCAGGCTTAAATATATTAACAGTAATTAACAAGATAAATTATAACCTCAAATACATGCTTTAGAAACGTGAGAGGCTTTCATTACGATTTTAGTCCTAGTTCTACTATCTTCTGTCAACTAAAGTTTTTAAACCAGGCCTAAATATAGTAAACATTAATGCAGGATTAACATAACCTCAATACTATGTTTCAGAAGTAAGCCAGGCCTATGTTACAAAATTGATATTAGAATTTATCCATCTTTGCCAAGTTTACCTTTTTTTGAAAAAATAAATTGTTAAATCAGGCCCAATTTATTCCAATTCCAACGTGCTAAAACGGTATAAATTAGCTTGTATTTTAACAGTATTTAAAAACTATCCAATGAACAGCTGATTTTGGATAATGCTCAATCTCAGTTCTATTCTATTCCACTCTATTTCCAACGTGCTAAAACAGTATAAATTGGCTTGTTTTTTAACAGTAATTAAAAACTATCCAATGAACAGCTGATTCGGGATAATACTCAATCTCAGTTCTATTCCACTCTATTTCCAACGTGTTAAAACAGTATAAATTGGCTTGTTTATAAACAGCTGTTTTGATCGCTTTATTTACTATTTCGTTGTTATTTTGTAACCAACATGGCAACCCATAAGAGCCTATGTTAAAATTTGTCAACTTGTAAATTAGATTTTCTCAAAAAATTGCCTCTTTACACGAAATACACCTACATACACCTAAATACAAAATTTCTTTGAATTCGTTACAGCCGTCTTCGAGATCCGCTACAGATACAAAGATTTGCTCATTTAAATTAATATTATATAGAACCAGAAAATATTTTCCTTGTTTACAAATATGAGTTTTAGCTTTATTATCTGAATTAACATCGGTTGGTTATCATACTGTACTGAAAATTTCGTAGTGCATATTTAAGTTATGTATATAAAAATATAATTATCGTTTTTACATATTTTCCCTTAATAAAATAATATATTTATCCATATATTTGTTATACTCTTATTGACTCTATATTTCTTATGGTCTATTATATATTGATGTTTTAATTATATGTAGCAAGAGAGAAAAATATAAATCTTACGCCTACAGTAATATTTTTTGTGTGTAAGAGAATCTATTCTCAATATTCTGAACGTAGGAATACTTCTACGAATATTTCTAAAACATCTGGTTAGTTCTGATTCAACAGTAAAACGTCGACGCAAGTGCAAATTTAATCATCTTTCCAGTACTGCCAACCTAGAGAAAAGTTAGAATGTATCAAGAAGTTGAACACCACATGGGTTTCAGCATGTGTCGTTCAATAAATCTTAGTTATCTGTTACCCTCCACGCATTGATTTAATTTTTGTTATTCTTTAACAAAACAAAGTTTATTTACTTATTGAGTTCGGAATATGTAGGTTTGAATGACACATGTAAAAACATTTAACAATAATTCGACCACGCAGCTGAACCGCTAACGTAGGTTGAGCAAATTTCCAAAATTAAGTTTATTTAGGTTTCAACCAGCAATTTGGGAAATAGGTCTAATCACGACGGTGCTGAATAGCTGCAAAATGGTCTGTACGCCATTCCGAATATTGCGAGTAATTTCAACACACAAAACTTTGGGTGCTTCGCACGCCAACTCCCGTATTGAGAGTATCTTCAATACACAATGCATTGCGTGCTTCGGACGCCAACCTCACAGTACAATCCACCACATGGTTTTGAACCGGGTACTTCTATGGTATTTTACGTTTTGATCGATTTTGGGGGAACCAAGCGTGCTATAAGGTCGCGTAAAAAAAACAAAACGTGCAGAAAAACATCGTACATTTACATGTGTAGAAAAAACTCAAAAACAAATTCATTCTCGTAGGAAAAATCTCGTAAAATAGTTACTTCCGGTCAAAAAACGTGTTTCCGATTGTTGTATTTTTTTGGCTAACAAACTCGTCCGAGCGACGTAGACAACCAACATGTGTACCAAATTTGAACCAAATCGGACTTGAAATGCGGCCGCTAGAGGCCGAACACATATATACATATATATATATATATATATATATATATATTGCAACGGATAAACCTTATGCAATGCGTGAAAAATTGAGTTTTGTTGAAAAACTGCAAAAATCAAGATTTCATAGCAGAAGTTGAGGTACACCCTATACTTAACTAGATTAGAATACGACAAGTCCCGGCCAACTGTACTGTGTCAACAGAGATGGACTTTTGTCCAGGAACTTGTTTCAAGTTGCCTGAAAGACTTAGAAAAATTAGTTATTTTTATACAGGAATAAGGTGTTAAATAAAAGTATAAAATTGATGAATTTTATGGGTAAATGTGAAACACGGGAGGTGGAAACATTGTTCATGGAAGTCACAATTTTGTAAAATAAAAAATGTTAAAGTTATAAAGAGTTAAAGTTATAGGAAATTCTCAAATTTCATCAAAATTAAATGAAAAAGATATTTTTGAAAAACGTAAGAAAAATTGTATAAAAAATGTTAAATAACAAATTAAGGGATTTTTGGTATTTTAAAAGTTAGAGATAATTGTTAAAGTTTGAAGGTGAAAAAGCACCATAAAAAATGAAAAAGGGAAAATGAAAAAGTAAACAAGTTGTAAAGAAGTAAAAGTTTTATAAGATAAAAAGTTTATAAATTGTTAATTAACTAAAATAATAGGTGAGAAAGTTCATACCTATATTTTGCTAAAAATAGAATGAAAAAGGTGGTAAAAATAATAACATAGTGTTAAGAAAGTAGTAAGGGTATAAAATTGTAAATCTCAATCGAAAGTATCAATTTTAAAGTTAAAATTCAAATTCAAAAGTAAATGTTAAATTTGGCAAATTTTGCAAGTCCCAAAAACAGAAGAAAAATCTTCGGACAGAATGGAAGTTTTGGCTAATATATCATAAAATAATAACCAACATAGAAGAAAAAAGAAAAAGGATTTTCCTTCAAAACCAGAAAAGTTTTCGCGAGGAAAAACCGCGGAATACGCGAGGCAGCGCCATAAGCGAACCAAACGTAGTACGACCATCACTCAAGTTTGAGAAGAAAGGAAAATGTATCAGGAATACGATTACGAAAACCGCAAGTTCATAAAAGCAGTTAAAGGAAAACTACGAGGAAAATACGTAAGACAATAGGAGAAAATGTTAGGAGGGGAGATATAGATTAGCTGATGGCAAGGCCTAACGAAGAAGTTAGTGGGGGTAGTACCAACCTAAAACTTAAAGAAATCAATGCAAGTTGCATGGCAAGATATCGAACAAGGAATAGAAAAATAAGAAAGGCAGTTGGTACTCGGAAGGCGGCAAAGGAGGCTATATAAGTGGAGTACAGCGGGAGCCGCGCACCTATCTAGCTATCTGGAAGCTGGAATCGCTCTCTCACTCTTTGAGTTTTTTCTTTAGATCGACGTTGTTAGACGGATCTGCGATGGTATTGTAACGTACTTAGAAGCAGTGTTTTATAAAGACAGCAGTAAGATATGTGTCAATCAAACAGTGAACATTTTAATTAATTATAATATTATGCGATATAATATTTCAAGTAACATTTTTCATTAAAATTTTATCAAACGTAAATACGAGTTAAATGAACAAAGACAGTGTAAAATCAGTTAGTATTACAGACAGTGAAAAAACGATTGGACAGTTTGAGTGAATTACGCTATAGTTAATTATATAGCGGGTGCGTCAAAAAATCTATAAATGACGTAGTCTGCAAGAATCACAGGACTGATGTAATGACAATAACTGGAACCACACATGGACTTTGAAGGACTACTGGAATAAGAAACGGAAACCAAATCAGGGAAGGTGTTAAACCAAATCAGGGAAAACGTTAGAAGACATCAGGGAAAGTCAAACCAGGCAAAAGCTGAGACCACGAGAGACGTTCAACCACACCAACGATAACCGGACTTCAGGGAAGCTGTATTTCAATCAACATTCTTGGGAAAGGTGTTCAGAGTCCAGGGTCGCAGTAATA
>JAGFPH010009135.1:0-34005 GCA_018207615.1 Philaenus spumarius
TAAAAAATGTACAATTTAAAATCACGGTATTATAATACTTTGTAAACATCAACTCCTATCGAGTGTACGTCCGTACGTACATACGCACGTACGTGAGTAACATATTATAACAGTTGATTTCACCCATCATCTGTAACACTTAAAAAAACCCAGTATAGATTATACTTTCGGGTTATGTTTACAACTTCAATCAATATAAATCTTATGAAGTTGATTTTTTTTTTTTAATATGAGTTAAAGAACTAATGTAGCCTACAATACGTTATAAGATTTGCTTTGAGGTTATAAAATGAATATACAGTAAATACAACCTTTTATTAGCAATATATTCATTTATACAAGTTTAAAGAAGAAATACCCTTCGTTTAACTTCGGAAACGTACATCTTCGAATAACATTTATAAACATACTCCATTACTAATTTCTTCATTATAGTATTCATAAGTTCTAAATCATTTGATCTATCAATATGAAGTAAGAAAGCAATTAAAATATAACATTTTGTATCTTTATTTTAATATATAATAATGAATATAAATACAAAACTTTAACAAATAGGCCTACACACTGATTTAAATAAAAACCGAACCACAAAACAAGGAGCAAAAACTATAACTAAACAACTAAATTGTAAGTTAAGTTTAATACCTTACCCTTAAGGCCTACAGTTTTACAATCCTTATAATTGTACACAATTACCGAGTTAAAAATCACCATCATCATAAGTAGACCTAGATAAAGTCTGTTGTTTTTAAATAGTATTTTTTTTAAATTATGTATTTCTGACGTGTATCTAAATAATCTGTATTTGATTTTTCACGGGGGCTTACTAGTGTTAAAGTAAAAACGGCACTTTAGCTAATGTTACTGAAAAACTTTAAAAATTTGTTACATGTTCTTTTATTTTCAATAACACTGTAATACATCAAACCACTAATTAATTATGACATTAATTCAACATGTATTTGTTTAAAACAGTTTCATACAATGTTCAGAGATATATCTTAATGCAAAATACATTTAGGTACATTAATGTACTTCTACTATCCTAATTTGAAGTTATTTTCTTACTGCAGTTTCAGGATGTTATTCACCCATTTTTATAAAAAAAAAAAACACAAATATCACACAAATATACACACAAAACACTAAACGCGGAAATCGTTACATGGTCTGGTATATCAAAACATAAAACACAAATGAAAACAAAAAGTAAATAACACGAAATTTTGTCATATTTTTGTTGACATTTTGTAAATAAATTACAGTTAATAATAACATTTTTCAAACACTTAAAAATTATTTGCACAACAAATAAAAATGGCGGATATCACTTAACATTAAAAATAATGGATTAACATGTTTTTCAAAGTATCGATTTTGTGGTCAGTTGTACTAAATATAATCGTACATTAATGAGGATTATTGGTAAATAAGGCATGTAAGTAGGTAATATAAGAAGTCTTAGATTGCTTTTATATTGAAATTAGTTTAGAATAGAACTGTGCGCAGTTTTATAATGTTTAGATAGACAAGATTACTATTTTGTTGTCTACTATCTAAGTAAAGTTTTAACAAAAAGTTTAAAAAAATACAATTAAGTGATTTTTGTGTCAAATTGTATTATTTTTTGCCAATTAATAAAAAAACTGATTCCCTTACTGTACTACTTTGACACCCCCATGCAGGATGCAATATTTGAAAAATGTGCATTAACTGATACTAATTAAGTGTTTATTTTGTAAACAAACAATACATTCTTTTAATTACAAACACTTGTTTTTCCCGTTATCTACCTATAAAATGTGCATAAGTTCCTTTCAAAATCGCCACAACCGTCTACTGCACTTATAAATATTCATTAAAAATACAAATATTAAATTTTACTTTAACGCTGATATTACTAAGTCCTGTTTGCACATTCAACGAGTTCACTTTGACACTACAGCAAAATATACAGTGGATACTAGGTTGATTATTAGCGGAATCAAACTCAAATTCCAGTCAAAGATACCGCATGATATTCCTGTTTTCTCGTGAATAAGTCGACGGTGCATACGGTTCAGAGTCTTTTTTGTGTTTCCATCTTCAATCAAGTCCAAAGTAGTGTACATTGTTAGCCTAAATTTCTGTATTCCAAACTCCAAAACTGTGCATGTTATAAGACTTACAACAACATGTGTGGCCAAAGTAACAAGGAAAATCAACATACCTATAAAATCATCAAGGTTGGTCGGTGCATTGTACCAATAATTACCGGTTGTGAAAAACAAAACGAGACTTCCAGCAGAGGTTGCGAGGTAGGTATTGAAGTAATCGTTTATAAGACCCAACACTGTGTACAGGTCTTTGCTGGCTGTATTTATGAGTTTTAGGCGTTCGTTGTGACTGTCACAGGATGAACATTGTGGTGCTGGGTTTTCGACAGGAGGTAACACACTGATTGTTAAACACCTTGGAGGATTCGAAAGGCCAGTAATACATGTACCCAATAATCTCATACGTTGTTGAACTGTCAGAACCAACAAGCAAAAGTTAGTCATCGTCGCCCAAATCATTCCGATGAAGTGAAGAAAGTTTATGTGAATAGCATATGTCAGAACTGCATTATCCATAAACGAAACAACGCAAAGAAATGTACAAAACAGGACAAAGATAATTCCATTTGCAATTACAGCTAAGACCGCACGCAACCTCAATTTTTCATGATCCACGACAACCATCAAACGTTCTAACTTCTTATCAATACTTGTTATATACTCAAACATATCGATGATTGGTTTGTAATGGTTGAAAGACTTCCACAACAGATGCAGGGCAGTGGTTCGAAACAAGATTTCTGCAGTTATTGCATTAAGGTTGTCAAAAATGTTTGAATAAATTGCGTCATTAATGAAACGGCCTAAAACCAAAGCACTTGTAATAATGAGAATACAAAACAGAAAAATCGAGTAAGTGGTGCAGATTATGTTCCTACGTTGTTTTTCGAACGAAACGACAGAGGTTCCAAAGAACATTGACATTAAATTAACCGGTGTAAAGCTCCACACTATATCTTGAGACATTTTTATAAACTAATAAAGAACCTGTACAGTTTGTTTAGGTACCGTTGCCATGGAAACAGTAAATTTATGCTTCAGTAAAGGCCAGACAAGGTCAAGTATATTTGTACTGTATAACTATATATAGTGACACTTGTATTTGTGTAATAATCACTCAGCAATGTGGCCTAATCTTACTAAATGATAGAAAATACATTAATGTTTTATTTGTGAAATCTAATTTATTAATTCCAAACGTCCATCGTGACAATAAGTAAAGTGGAATGACACGCGGAAAATTAAAGTTAGACAGTTGGATTCGAAACTGACGCAACCATCTTACATAGGGAGTTATCGAGGCTCACATATTCAAAGTAATAAATAAGTCAGCATCTGTATAAATAAAACCATGTCTGCCATTTCAAAATATAAGTTTTGTCTCAGATCATATGGTTATGCACACGTTACAAAAACCTCAACACACATGTATACATTTTGTGTCTGTCTGTCTATCTGTCTGTTTGTTTGGCCGTGCTAATCTCCGGAATGGCTGAACCAATTTTGATGAAACTTTCATTAACATGTAGAGGACTTTTCAGAGAATTGTTTAGGCAATTTTTATTCAGAAAAAAATTTAAAAAGGTCTACTTACAACATAAGTTGAAGTAGCTGAGAACTTGTTTTTCAATAACTGAGAGCTTTGCTCAGCTGGTAGAGCACTCGCTTAGCATGTGAGAGGTACTGGGATCGATGCCCAACCTCTGCTGAATTTGTCTTCCCATTTTTGTTTTATAAACTTGTCAACACAAAATGTTATTGATCTATGATTTTTTAAAAGATATTCTATTATAATGTTTATTAATTGTTACATTCTTATAACCTCACACCTTATCTAGTCCTTAATCAGCTTTCAAATCATAATAGATATTGCAACCACTTTCTGCTAGAGATGATTTATACACGAATAAATTAATTACACACAACCGTATTAAGTTTAATTCTTTTTTAAATTACCCAAAAATTTAGTTTAATCACCCATAAGATGTATTTATGACTAAATATTAATCCATTTAATAAAACCTTACATAACCATATTATACATTATTAGAATTAATACTCAGTGATATGACCAGATAGTGACCAGGAAGTGGAGTCAGTTAATAATTTGTATTAAATTGCATTTACAATCATTAACAATTAATTGTGTAGCAAATACAAACTTTACAAGTAAATTTAATAATATAATGTGGTCTGATAAAATGAATATCCATTCATATGTATATGTTTAACTATTTAAAATCCACTAATAACTATTTCCTGGCTATATAGATCGGAAAGGGCATGTTTACTATGAGGACGGATGTGATTCAGATATTTGTGATGCCGTTATCAATGGCAGTGATCGATTTGTGGTAAATCGAGTTGTCAAGTTTAAGCTCCAATTTAAGTTGAAAACGATTCAGAATATCAAATAACATCTAGGTTATAGGGACAGTGTGGTTTAGAACTTGCCTAAGTTGGATAAGCAAAACTATCAATAAGACAATCAGTTAGTTTTAGTTACATTGTTGTCACACTTCTTGTCGTCATTTTGATAGTGCAAAAACTGTAAAGTATAAATATTCGAAGTATATAGAGATCGTTGCACACCTAGCTGAGAATTAGCGAAATTCTGTTTAGTATATTATATTCATACATTCTGCTATCAATATGAAGCAACATTAAAGATTTAAAAACTAACTCTAAGTACCTATTTATAGTATAAGTAATATGAAACACATGATGACGTAAAATGTCAACCGTATTGAGTTGCCACTTTACATGAGAACCGGCATATGGTCGGTTGCCATAGTGATATTAGGATGTATGCATATATTTATTTTAATATATATATATATATTTTAAATGTAAAATTATTGTATAAGTATCCAAGTCACTAATATGATAATATTTTTACCTTATTGTTTCCGTCTTGTGACTTCATTATAAAAAACGCAGACGAAGTCACAAGACGGAAACAATAAGGTAAAAATATTAATATATTTTAAATATGAATATTGAATTTCTAAAATTTTAAATGCCAATGTGAATATGTTATCTATACAATAAAAATTAATTGCTGTACGTTGGTAAGCGCATCACTTGAGAACGGCTGAAATAATTTGGCTATTTTTTGTTTTAAAATGTTCGTAATAGTCCGAAATAGGTTTTTGTATAAAGATAAATTTGAAAAGTTTCCCGAAAAAGTTTCTAATTTGGAAGAAATCTAAACAGCCTCTTTTGTATGGACTCAAGATCATAGCGTACAAAAAAATCTGTTCGTAAAATAAGCTTAACAACACTTCATATTTTAATTTGTTTACATTAATTACCATAGCAACTTTACTTAGCATTTATAATCAGTTTATTATTATTCAAACTCAACAGCTTTTTTAGGTTAGACTGACCAACTTAAAGCAAACAAAAACGAAAATCAAATAAAAATGCTTACTATATTTAAATTAAATTCAAACATTGGTAGTTACATATTATATTTAAAACAACTGGCTGCATAAAAACTGAACATAATTTTAGGTTAGGCTTACAATAAACCAAAACACGTTTATTTGCAACGAATTGGGCTAATTTGGAATCAGTTTTTTTTTTACAATACTTCACAACTACCAGTGTTTTTAGATTAGGTAAAAGCAGACAAAAGGTTTACTGTATTATCAATAAACGTCTACAAACTACAAATCTAAATTTGTGTAGTATATTCTTAAGTGGCATAAAAACCATTTTGTAATTCGATTACTTAAGTCAATGTAATGAAATGAAATAACTACCCTTTAAATTAAATCAAGCAATAGTGAAGCATTGCTGGGTCCACTAGTATTAAATAAAATCCTGAACAATAAATAACTTACAATATTTGTATTTGTGTAAATAGATAATACAAAAGTTAATTTTTAATAAAATCTGAACTACTCTATTACACAGCTTATCGTTAGAGTAATAATGGTCAGTTATCCATTGAATTGTGTTTTAAATATAGGTCAATGATTTCCACTTTAACACAAAGTATACGCTGTTTTATTAGATATAATTCAGAAGAGGAAATTGAAACAACTAACTTTACTAGCAAAATTTTGAACCTTATTTTGATGCAAACATTTTTGTCGTACACTTATTAAAAATTACCCAAGACTTAGTGAGTATCATTTTAAATTTGCTTTAAATTATACACATTTTATTGTTTGTGTTTAATAATACAAATTAAATTTTTGTTTATAAAAGAGGATAAAATATTGCCCACTAGGAAGCAATAAATAGGTTCCACAGTAAGTTGTGAAGATCCGATTTAAGTCTTAGATAAAACCCCTTTACTCTAATGCAAGGGCGACAAAGCATAGAAGTAAATAAAGGCGTTAATGCGTCCCATGGAGATTTCAATCTAAACTCAATGCTTTGCAATTTTCTTTTAAACCTTTTCTCTCCTTTTCCTTAAAGTTTATACGTAACCCTTGAACATAGTCTATAAAATTTAAGCTTTCTAACACTAAATCATTGATAATGGAGGAAATAATATTACAGATGGAATGAATATTATATTAACATAATAAATTAACCATCTATATTGTGTTTGAGTCTTTTTTTTAAATTATACATGGTAACCTGTTATATTTAAATGTTTACTGACTACTTAAATCTACGGAGGAAAATGGAAGATTTTGTACTTGGAACCAGAGACACTTTCTCACACTTTTTACTCTGTTTGCGAACTACAGTATAAGTATCCATTCAATTAGCAAAACCATCCTTTATGGTTAAAAAAATATTGAACCCAGTTCCAGAACTAATAGAATTTCCTCTGACACATTTAGTAAAAAACCCAAAAAGGATCACATAGACTTGCAGCAGACTTCAAAAAAGAGAGGCAACAAACCAAATTTGAATATTTTGTAATACCACCAAAAATATTTATTTTGTTAACTGTCCAAACTAGACTGAAATTTTACTAAAAAATAACTACAAAATGTGTTTTTCCAAATAAAATGCTATGAACCAATCAAATTTGTACTAAGAACTAGATCACAAGATAATAAATATCATTAGGTACACAGGATTACCTCAAGGTCCGACATCTTTGTCAACAGTTTTCCAAACAAATTATAATACAATTTTATCTAGACACTAAATTCCCAGCATTCTTAGATTAGAATACACGACTGTTTTACTAGACGAGATTTTGTGTTATGAAATAATGTAATCTCATAATTATGGATTATTACATTTGATTTCAATAGAAAGTAATTTCAATAATTAGAAAATGATAATTTACCAATACTAGATTTTCAGTAACCAGAAACTATGAGAAACCTCACAACATTTCCTGATGTATTAGGATTTGTTCGCATATTTATAACTGACTGCTCAAAATAAAATTTTGTTTATAAAATTGTTTCTACGATTCATAATATACACGTTAGAGGTATAACCAGAATTTGATATGACAAAGTAAATAGTAAGTTGTACATTAACTACGGAAGACAATACAAACATCTGCTAATGACAGCCACTGTAAACACGAAGCGAATTAATTTGTGTGAACTGTTTCCCTGTTGTCCTGAAATAACAATGACAGTGTTAATATGTTTACGACTTATATTATGCAGATTGATACATTTATACGATTTGTATATAAATATTAAGTTTACTAAGAATGTCTATAAATAATAATACATTTACAAATTACATATTTGGATTTAAAATGTTTTTAAACTTTACTTTTAAATTAACCATTGCGATCTCTATACACTCACGGATACACCTAGTTTTCATGTGTTATAAATTCAGTAGAACCTCGATAATTTGATTTAATTGGGGCTGACTGTAACTCGAAATATAAAAAATCGGAATACGCTGAGAAATTGTCAAAAATAAAGAATAATTTGTTTAATGTTTTATTAGAACATTTAGTAGTAGAAAATGTTTCGATTATATCTCTATTACGGCGCCATTCCCCTACAGATACTTCACCGACACTGTAGTCAGCTGCAAGTTTCTTCAAGCTTCCACAATTTTTTAGTCTTTTCAAGGCATCTAATTTTTTTAATTGGCACAAACTTTCTTTTGGCTTTTCGGCTCATCATTACAAAAACACATCAAAATTAAAACTTCAAAAACTTTTAACAAAAACATTAAATAATGCACTCTCTAATCGATAACGTTACAAAACTCCGATATGCGTTGCGCGCGTATTTCCTCAACTGAAAGTTTACTATTGAGATTGATTTATTTTTAGAACAACAAGAGGGGGAGACAGTCAAGTATGAGGTGTATGTCTGAGCTGACATGAGATATAAGCGGCATCGGCGAGACCCAATGTTGACTCATTTCCTACCTTCGAGTGGTGGTTTGTCGCCAAGGGAACATATCAACACAAGCCAACCACTTCAATCGCTTGTCACTTTCAAAAGACTAGTTGAAATTTTAAACATACAATGGGGCAGCGATAACAAAGTAATTTTGAAGTCCCGTTACAATCGATCTTTTTAAAAGCTTTAAAATTGTCATCAAAGCTGTTTTTAACTTTGCAAACACAGCTCGAAATACCCGGACCCTCGAACTACTGCGACTCGAATTATCGAGGTTCTACTGTATATTGAAAGCGTGGTTTTTCCGTGCCGCTATAACTCCTCAACCCACTTCCGCAGCCCCATGATAGTTACATGGTGTGGTAGCCCTACAGCCCTTATCCTTGAAGAAGGTTTCGTTAAAAACTTCAGGGGTTGGGCTAGAAATATGGGTGTCAAAAGTGCGCATCGTACCAATGGATTTCATATAGGATGTCGGTTGAACAGCTGGGAATTGGGTGCCGAAGTGACCGAATCTAGCCAGAATGTTCCTGAATATTCTAGAAAGTTAGAGAATGTTCCCATATTGTTCTAGAATATTCCATGATATTCCAGACGGAATGTTCCAGAATACTTGATAATGTAGTAGAATTTTCCTGAATGTTATTTAATTTGTTTTAAGAATATATGCCATTTTTTATGTTAAAATTTAATTTGACAATGAAAACCCCGTGTTTTTTTAATTGTTCTGTGCCTAACAAACTAAGAGGGATATTTGGACCGAAGCCAGGTATTGAGTTTACCTTCAAACGCACAAACCCTTTCGTTGCTTTACCTTACAGTAGGCAACTTTTAATTTGGTTTATAATACGTTTTTATGTAAACAACATTACAACTATCAATAAATTACGGTACAGATTTATATATATACAAAATAAAGGTACAGCTGAACATTTGTTTACAAATGGTAAGCAAATCTAGTAATTTTTACTGTAATATGGTAATAATAATAATATCGTATCGTTTTACTAAATACGATATTTCGCAGACCAACTAAGATTCACTGCGTACTTAATGTACATTTCATCAGGTTTAGTTTAAGTTAAAAACATGTTTTTTTTGTTGTTTTTTTTTATTACAATCTTAATCCATAGATTAAATAAGTAATACATATAACATACATAACATGTATGAAACCTAGATATTAACTAAGTCCTACGGTTTATGACGCTTAAGTCATCTTTTGTCACATTTCACGTCTAAAAGTTGGATAGCTTCCACGTGTTAAAAACATGTGACGTAATAATATTGATAGCAACATGAATTTCGACATTGAGTTAAATTTTTATACAATATATATATTACATAATCTCCTTTAAATATTTAATATATTCTCGTATGTGTTATTTACAACTATTTAAGTTGTTTTTAGCTAATAATGTATAATTAGCATTATATTGTAAGCCATTGTATTTTATGTACATAAAAACGCGTTTAATTGTATTTAGTATGTATTTAAACGCTCTATTCAACTTAATGACACGTTAGGTTTGATCTATTCACAGAAGATAACTCTGTAAAAGAATTCGTTTTTTTTCTGTATTTACTTTAATTGATATAAATATAACATTTCAGAGACATACAGTACACACTTCATAGGTTTTGCATGTTTTACCTAAACATTTTTTTCTGTTTTTAGTTTTCCTAATTATAGTATTAGAGTCGATTCAGTGTACGACGATACAGACTTGACAGCCCAATGAACGAATACACAAGTAATACATATTCTAGGTATAAGGGGGAACAATAAAACTAGGTTCACTTGTTAAGTATTAAAAATACCTTCCATTTATATGTAATTAAATGGCCTAATTGTGTTAGAAAAAAAACTATTGAGTAAGTAGAATTTTTTTAAATACATTTGTTATTTCGGGTATATTGACTTTTAAAAAAGTTAATCAACTTAAATTTAAGACTCTATTAAATCACTAGTTAATTATTAAGAGTAACATATTTCTAAAAACAGCGTTTTATATAAAAGTTAATCATTTTCTGAATAGAAATCTTAGTAATCTAAATAGTAATAGTAATCTTTAGATTAACCTCTTTTACATTTCGTTAAGCATGTAAGGGGTTAATTATTAAGTATTGCAGTAAATACCACATTTCTATTATCAAATGGAATTTACTGTTCTGCTTTACTAATATTATAGTTTATTTCATTAAGTGCACATCAGCACAGCCATTTTTACGTTAAATGTAATGTATTACGAATAATTCAGTATTATCTATTTAACAAGACTAATAGAGATTTATTAATCTAGTGGGTAATCTAATAGTAATTAATTAACTTTGTTAGTGTATCATGAAAATAATGGTTCAGCGAGTAATATCATATAATTGTCATCATTAATTTAACAATTTTTGTTGCAACAATTATCCGAACCTCATCTACTCCAAGAGTGAACTTTAATATTGTATTCCGTTTATATATTTTATAAATTATAATCACTTTATTTTACAGTATTTATTAGTAGACTCTGGCAAACCTTCGTACTCAAAACTTGATATTGGTAACCTTAAAACTTTGATTTTGTTTCAATAATATAATATATTTAATTAACTCCAATTTTTTATTTTATTGTATGGTTTTTGTATCGTTATTTATGAAAGAAAACGTAACTTTCCTAAAATTATTAAAAAAACATTTAAAGATGAATTTTTATATTAAAAGTATCACATTTTGTTTGTATATTTTTCAACTAAAAATTAAATATTGGCTACTGATGAATGGACAGTTTATTCGGAATTGCAGTCCTTCAATTAGGGTAAAGTAGTGCAACGTTGTTTCTTTATATCTGTTTTTACTATTTTATACTTCTTATTAAACTTAATTTTCCATTTTCAACTTTGATGCTGTGTTCCTTTCATCTTGTTTTACAGATTTTTGTTGTTGAAACACTTGTTGCTAATGTACTTTGAGATAATAATTACACATATGAAATGTTATTTCCAATTTATATATAGAGTGTCGGAGATTTTTTTAAATAAAAACATTATTAAAATCAGAAATTCCCCACTTTTGTGTAAAACGTGCACCTATCTGTCGTAGTTTTGTTTAAAACTTAAAAAGTGTTCAACAAAATTTGATACTTCACTTAAAAAATTTTAAAAAAATCAGGGCGAAAAAATCTATACTATTACGAGTGAATACTATATATTCAGTTGGGAAGATGCAAACGTAATACATCTGGAAAAAACTTTTACAAACGAAAAATACTTGAAGCTTCATATATAAAGTTAGCTGACAAACCGATCAGTTAAATTATTGTAGAAATAATTAGACCACGCAGCTGAAGCGTTTCCTAATTATGCTTAGTCTATATGTTTTAGGGTTTCAACCAACTATTTAAAAAAATTGTCTTCTCACGAATGAGCTGAATTAGTGCCTGCGTGTATGAAATATACTAGTAGACTTTGTTTGCACCTCCTGCCCCGGCTCACTACTCCGCTCAGTAAATTCAAGGAACATAATCGAGTATTATTGCACACCCTTTATATTAATTCAATTACAGACAAACACATTAGCTAACGTATCTAGCATAACCCCAGTACATATTGATTAGTTACAATAATGCTAATTTATTATGATGTCCATTAAAACACGTTTATATTTTAACTTACCGACATTAATAATAAACTCTTATTACAATTTAATTTATGTAAATGAATTTTACCCTAATAAACATTAAAACTGAAGTAAAATGTTATGTTTTATTAGGAATGTTAAATTTATAAAATTAATATAATGCAATAAATTAAAATATACATCTAGTGGCCTAAGCATGTCTACGCTAACTGTATATGTGTTATTGAGCTTGACTTGTGAGATAAAATAAAACCTGAAAACAAAATCTCACAAAAAATACGTTTACTAACTTCAGACGCATTTCAAAGACAATGTAGCAATCCTCATTTATGCACGGGATACAGTAACCTAACTATAACTATTTTCATAAACCGAGTTTAAAGTTAGTAAACGTATTTGTTGTGAGATTTTGTGTTCAGTTTTTATATTATGTGTATGTGTTGTGATTCTTTTATACACCACTAGCTACACTTGGTAGAAGACAAACACTTTCAAAACGTTGCTCATAGTATTTAAAAATGTACTGGTACAAACTGCGTTACCAAACCATATCTTTGAACAATGGTCCAAATTAGTGAAATAAATACATACCTTATTTCATAAATTTCGTTTACGTTTCTACATTTAGTAAATTTACAAGCGAATAAAAATTCTTCTTTTAACTATTTGTAAGTCAATGTTTAATTAGTAATAAAACAGACAAATTGGTTAATTTATACTTATATTGTAACATAGAATAAACAACAACTTTCCTGAATGTTTCGTTAGAGTTCTACACGTATCAACGAAATGTACAAGGTCTCTCATAAAAGGAAATGAAATAAACGCCTTTATTTATAAAACTATAATAATTTCTGGTCAAATTAGAAATAATTCAATCATTTATCTGAACTGCTGACTTGCGTTGAGCGAATTTCCAAAATTAAGTTTATAGATTTTAGGGTTTCGACCAATTGTTTGGGAAATTGGTTTACTCACGAAGGCTCTGAATATATGTATATACGGCCTTCATGTACGAAATATATTAGTAGAATTTGTTTGCACATCAGCCTACAGCCCGGGCTCAAGCGCTGATTCGTTCCGCTCACAGCGAAAAACTCGTTTGCGAGTTTGCACCTCGACCTTGTGGCCTCAGATTATGGACTGTTACGCAACGCTCGAAACGGACAAACCAGACAGGTTATAAGGTCGTGTAAAAGAACAAAATGTGCAGAACAATCTTCTAAGTTATTTTAGATGAAACCATAAACAAGATTAATTTTATTATAATACGAAAAATCTCAAAAACATTTTACCTTCTGTCTATAACCGTAATTCCAATGATTTGTTTTTGCTAATGAATTACCCAAAAGCAATGATTTTTCCAAATTTGGACCAAACTGGACGTAAAATATGGCCGTTAGAGTGTGAACACATATATAGATATGTACATATACTTTTCAATGACACATCGAAAAGTGTTCTGGAGGCCATGATCGATACTCATTTACCATTGCTGACCTTAAGAGTCATGGCAATAGCTCATCTTTAATATTGAAATACACTAATTAAATAAACGTTTATATTGAGGAAACAATACTATTTTCTGGTCAATTAACAACAAAAATGCAATCATTTCATTCCAAGTTCACTAGTGTCAAAGAGTAAACAAATATGAAAATATTAATGTTTTAGTTATATTAACGAATTTTAATAAATTTATAGTAAATATAAGATTATAGTGTATTCATAATTTTACTATAATGAATAATGTTTCTGTTAAGATTTTTGTACTTATAAATCTAAGTTATCAAGACTATTAGGAAAAAAGGCAATTTGGAAAAGTAAAAGAATATACATATTTGGTTCTTTATAAGATACGTCATGGATCGTAGAATGTTTCCTTATTAGGAAAAAGTCTGCATATTAGGAGAAATTTTGCTTACTAGGAGAAAGTTGGCTTATTAGGAAAAAGTTTGTTTATAAATAGAATGATTGCTTAGCAGGATAATGTTTACTTATTAGGAGAAAATTTGCTTATTAGTAGAATGTTTGCATTATATGAGAAAGTTTGCTTATTAGGAGACATTTACTTACTGCGAGAAAGTTTGATTATTAACATAATGTTTGCTTACTAGGAGAATGTTTACTTATTAAGAGAAAGTTTGCTTATTAAAAGAATGTTTGCTTTTTATGAGAAAGTTTGCTTATTTTGAGATTGTTTGCTTATTTTGAGATTGTTTGCTTATTAAGATAAAGTTTGCTTACTAGGGGAAATTTTGCTTATTAATAGAATAATTGCTTACTAAGAGGATGTTTCCTTATTAGGGAAAAAATTGCTTATTAGTAGAATGTTTACTTATTAGGAGAAAATTTGCTTCTTAGTAGGATGTTTGCTTTTTATAAGAAAGTTTGCTTGATTTGAGAATGTTTGCTTACTAGGAGAAAGTTTGCTTTTTATGAGAAATTTTGCTTATTTTGAGATTGTTTGCTTATTATGAGAAAGTTTGCTTTTAGGGAGAAAGTTCGTTTGTTAGGAGAAAGTTTGCTTATTATGAAAAATTTTGCTTACTAGGAGAAAGTTTGCTTATAAGAGAAAGTTTACTAATTAACAGAATGTTTGCTTACTAGGAGAATGTTTACTTAATAGGAGAAAGTTTGCTTATTAAAAGAATGTTTGCTTACTAGGAGGATGTTTACTTATCAGGAGAAAATTTGCTTATTAGTAGAATGGTTGCTTTTTATGAGAAAGTTTGCTTATTTTGAGAATGTTTGCTTATTAGAAGAAAGTGTTCTTATTAGGAGAAAGTATGCTTATTAGGAGAATGTTTGCTAATTATTAGAATGTTTGCTTACTAGGAGGATTTTTACTTATTAGGAGAACGTTTGCTTACTACTAGAATGTTTGTATTTTATGAGAAAGTTTGCTTATTTTGAGAATGTTTGCTTATTAGATGAAAGTTTGCTTATTAGGAGAAAGTTTGTTTAAATGGAGAATATTAGTATAAAGCCAATCTCGTTCAGTAAAATGTATTATTTTTGTACAATTTATAGGCTAATTGAAGGTTAATTTTCTAAAATATTATAAAAAATATTATACTTAAATAAAATATATGCATATATAATTTAATAAAAAGTTCTACAGAGTTTAAACCTAAAAATTCGGAATACATCTTTTGCTACAAACACACAGTATTTAACAACATTTGAGAAAAGTGATGTTTCCCAAAGTGGTTTTTGCCCACATACATTATTCATGTTGGTGCAGGTAGTGAAGCACCTTTAACTCAACTAAGACAGGATAATGCAGCAAGCTGGATGCTGTACAGGAATTTCTTACAATTTTCTGTAAATGTTTTTCGTATTTATTTTTTTTAAAGCAAAATGTAAATCGAAATAAAGTGAAGTAAATGTATTGTATATAATTAACACATAATGTTTTAATTCATTATAAACTTATGTATTTTCCTCATGGTAACATAAATAAGAGAAAGTTAAACATTAAAAAGTGATATTTATACTTTTAAATTGTAATATTTATTTCCTAAAAAAAGTAATTCATTTTAATTTACGCAATTTAAATTTTGTTTTATGATTCAAAAAGAAAAAGAATACAATTACTCTGGGATAAAATTATTGTCGTCAAACATAATAGGTAGGAATTTTAATTAATAATATCAATCGCCATACATGGAGTTAAAGATAGGCAAAGTGAAACAAACATAGTTTAATAGTAAACGTGTATTGCCTAGTTATAGAAGGGTCATAGATAAAATATTGATAACAAGGAAAAGAAAAAATCCAATTATAATTTCAATAACACGATTCAATTTACAGAAGGTTCCAAAGAAAATCAACCGATTTAAAAACTGCTAGTTATGGAACGATGATATGACTTTTTAATTTTTATAATGATTTGTCGGCAATAACTATAACCTAGTTTTACAATTTTATAACTATGTTTAATAACTAAAATATCTTTTTTAGGGTATACAATAGGAGTAAAATGTGTAAAGAATCCTGAAACCCTGTAGGTATCACCACAACTAGCAAGATGTTATATTACCAGGCGAATTTTCAACGGATGTTAATGACAGTCACTGTAATCACAAAAGGGAATTGATCACCCTTCTTAAAATGATGTGCATGTTGTATTGAAACAGCAATGCACGTGTCATCTACAAGTACCTTGTTATTCTAACAGTGTCAACATACGTCGCATGTTGATTGTCAATATTATTAGACTTCGTCTACAATAATGCATATGAAAGAACATTTACTTAACGGAAAAAGTTAACATACATGAAGTCAATTCTACACATTATTTTGTACTAGTAAATCCCCGTGAAAAATCACAAGCGGATTAATTAGATACACATCAGAAATACAGTCATCATTTATACAAAATACTATTTAAACAATACACTTTATCTAGGCCTACCTAACTATGGAGACGGGGATTTTTAATTCGGTAAATGTGTACAATTATAAGGACTATAAAACTGTAATAATATTTGTTAAGATTTTGTGTTTATGCAAATTATTATGTATATTTAAAGAAAGATACAAACATTATCATTTAATTGTCTTTTATTTCATATTGATAGATAAAATGATTTAGAAGTTATTATATTATAGGCTATATTATTTATTGAAGTTGTAAACATAACCCCAAAGTATAATCTACGCTAGGTTTTGTTTGCGTATTACAGATGATGGGTGAAATCAGCTGTTATATTATTAAGTTAAACGAATATTTATTTCTTCTTTAAATGTTACTCCATTTACGCTCGCTTTTATAAGAGTTGATATGAGTCTTACCGACCATGGTGTTGTCAGTGACGACATATGTGTACAAGGCAGCATAGGCATGTCTGTGTAAGATAGAATGTCTGGATTCAAATAAATTAATTGTAGAATTTACTAAACATTTTGAGTGTTGTTCTTATGGCCCGTTCGGCACCTTTTGCTTGGGTATTCGAATAAAATCTCGCTCACTGTACCGTACCGTACTACAATCGAATCACGATATAAAAATACATGCATGCTACCAATGAAATGGATATTGTTCTTCCTCATTTTGTAAGTTGTGTTAAAATATATTACTTGATAATACATATGAAATGAACATTGTGCTTCCTCATTTTGTAAGTTTTGTTAAAATAATTTACTTGGTAATACTTCTGAAATGGGAATTGTGCTTCCTCATTTTGTAAGATATGTTAAAATAGTTTACTTGGTAATAGCTCTGAAATTAACATATTGCTTCATCACTTTGTAAGTTGTGTTAAAATAGTTTACTTGGTAGTGTTAAAATAATCAAATTTCAAATTAAAACAATCCAACGATTTATTCAGTTTTCACTTCTGTCGGCAGTCCCGAAACAGCTTTCTTTCTTTTTTTTTTTTTGTTAAAATGTTTAGTGTAAAATATCTATGTAATATAGTGAACAACGATTTTGGTATTTATTTAATTGTTTACCTATAGTAATGTGTTTAAATAAACGGAAACTGTAAAACAATTTTAAAAGTAAATTCATTTATACAAGGCATTTAACTTATTATTTTATTTCAGTAATAATAGAAATTCAAACTAACATAAAGAAATACTAAACGTCCATAAAATTCGCCTATAGTTGTTTTATATTTTATGAAAAATATATATCGATTAAGGTGCCTAGAATCAACCCCTGCCAAATCCACTCCATGACTTTTTCGGCAAAGTCGCAAAAACTGCTACAAACGCATCCAGAACAATACAGACATATAATTTGTACTAAAAATTATGTTTACTTTATCCTATAACAGTGACAAAATATGAAAACAATTAAAAATAATATGTTTAAACTACAAGGAAAAAAATGAGTTGGAAATTCGGATGTGGCGGGTTTTGATACTAACTTTATTACATGGCGGGTTTTGATACTAGCCTTTGGATTTGGCGGATATCGAAACAAACAAAAAATAATGAGCGCTTTTTGCTTCAAAGGGGTATTAAATTTAAGTTAAATTTTTTGCTAAAAATATTATAAACCTAATAATTTATAACATTTTAGGATATTAATAAAAATCATTAAGGTAAACAATTCTTTATTGAGTCGTCAAAATTAGATTACAAACAAAACTATATTAAATTGAAGAAAACATTAATCATTTTAAATCTAATCTTTAACATTTTTTACTAGACAAATTCAAACTTTTCATTTTCTTCGTCGTCGATGATGTCGTAGTCGGTTTCGTCTGGTGGTTGAGCCAATTCTCCAGCTTGATTTTTCTCCAGTTGATGATGACAATGTAGGGATTCAATGCTCCTCAATTCTTCTCCAAAGTGTTTGGATAGCATTTTTGCAACGTCCCTTATTTTCAAAGGCTTGCTCCCTGTTTGATCTTATTTGGCTGCATTCTTTGATGTGAATGATCTGGCTTTGTTACAAGTCTAAACTTACAGGTGTCTGTATTGTAAGCTATTTCATCCTTGACTAAAACACTAGTTTTTTTTTTAAATTTTGTTTTAAAATTATTCGTTTGGAAAGTTACGTCTTCAGTTCACTATGACAGTGTCAAACGCTTACTAACCAATACTAACCTTTAATGGAGTAGTAAACAACTCGCTATGCATGGTGGGAGGTCCAGTGGCTGAACCACGCACTCTCATTGGCTGCCATGGATTTGGCAGATTTTGATACCAACAATGGCCTAGCCCTGTTTTTATCTGGCGTATTTTGAAACCAAGCAGCTTCTTCAACATGATTTTACAGTAGGATGTGTCGGGATTAGCTAGAAAATAATGGTTTTATTGAATTCTGCATGTAAAAATCTATAGGATAGAATGTATAACTCAAGTGTTATTTTTTTTTTTTTTTTTGATTTGGCGTTGTTTGACTCTAGGAGCCTCAATTAATATATAATTCTGTATTGATTATTAATTCTTTCAGTATCAGTTCCCATGAAATAAGGATTTCGAAGATTTTGATTTAGGAACAAAGAATCCAAGTACAGCCTCTTATATTTCATGTGAGCAAAGCGGTTGCATTAATTTGCATAGGATTAATGGATCTATAACTAAGGGCAAAATAAATAATAATTGTATTTCAATCTGTTTTATAGGCTGAGTTATTGGCATTGTATTCGTGGACGATTTAAAATATTTTATAAAACATAGTTGCTGATTTTTACTATTTTTAACACTTTATTTTCGTTGTAAATATTTATTAACATCTATTATACTTGGATAATTTATATTTATTTATTTGTTACGATCTTTGTTCAATAGTTCACTGAATTCTATGTTATGATTTAGCTAGCAATGAAAAGGTTGTTTTCTAAATGTACATCAACATTTAGACTATTATAGAAGTACAAAATGTTTAACATAAATACAGTAAAATGAAAGAAGTTTTGATAATATTGGTAATTATTGGTAAATTCATACTATAATGTTCAAAATGCACGATTCCGACATATTTAATGGTTACTAATATTAGGGGATATTATATGTTTTTTGAAATATTTTATCAAAGTTCCCTAAATTATATTAACAATAAATCTTAACTAGAAAATGTTATAGAATACCCATAAATCATTTTGTTTAAGTAAATACAAAAATACAAAGAAAGTAATTGGGGCTTGGTTGTTATATCACATGAAAGGGGAGAAGATAACATGAAAGTTTTAATAATAACAAGTAAGGCTAAATCTGCTACCAAAGGTATTTTGTAAATTGGTTTAATGGGTAATATTTTGTTTTAATTGGTAAACATAACTTTATAGCGAATTACAAACCAGGTGAAATATTTTTAATTGTATTTTTGTAATAATCATTATTATGTTATTTTCACATATTTAAGTACATATATTCGTAAACTTTTATAATCATAAACTTATTACAATTAATTATACGACAGTACAGAATTGACACATATGTTTTGGTTCATCTAAACATTTGGTCATGCTTAAGTCTAAAGCATACTTATCGTTCTATAGATAACAACTAACAACTAAGTTTATAATTGGTGGGCAAAGCAAGTGGTGTATTTAAATTTTCACTGTTAAACACATTTTAAATTTGTTATGAAAATTAATTACCTCGCCATGAGAGAAAATTCACAAACTTTTGTATCAAATAAACAGTGTTATTGATATAGTTTAACGTTTGCAATTAAATAACCTTTTTATAACATTCATGAACTATTTCTATAATAACTCAATTAATAACTAAAGTACCTATTATATTCCTATAATTTTGCTTTAAATGTATTTCCACAAATATATTTGAATTCGTTTGAAAACTGAAGTAATTTTAATGTTAGTTTTTGTCGGTTTTTGTAAATAACAGTTTTTTTTAAATTTAAACTTATACTAGCTAAAAAAAGCTTCAAAGATATTAAATTAAATAATTTTTCATTGCTTTATGTTTGCTCTAAAACGTTTTCAGACTGAGGCTGTTGTTTTGTTTTGACGAGCTTTTGTAAGTAACTTTTTTATACAAACTTTTAATTAGGCAACTAATTAAACTGCTCTCACTAAAAATTCCTCTAGCAAAACAAAGTAAAATAGACTCTCAAATAATGGCTTTAACGTATACACTTAATGTAGACGTGTTTAGTAATTATTTTGCGCCTGAATAAAATATACATATCTGTTAATAATTAAACTTTAATTTACATATGGTAAGTTTCGTCAAACTTTACAGTACAGAAGTTGAAATTGTGTACATTAAAGTTTATAAAAATTTGTTTATGAAATTCAGAATATAGCGTTACATACATCGATCATGCTGCACCACATTTAGTCCCAGTATTAGACAAATCAGTTTCATAGTAATCGTTTGTGTAAACAAAGGAGATATCATTTTCTGCTATATCACCTATTTAAATTTCTGTTTTGATTACAAAAACATCGATAAGGGAAAACAATATTGCAACAGAATTAATTTTAAAATCACTATTGTTAAATTGTATAGTTTCTACACAAATAAATATAACACTGAATAACAATTTGTTTTCGTATAAAAAAAACACGTAGTGAAGTTTAATTAAATTAAATTCTGTTAAACTAAATGCAATTGTAGGGAATAATAAACAGAATGAACTAATCATAGTTAAGATAGATAAGATACAATTTAATTGTGTAGAAAGTTTAGAAGAAGTTGACAGTAAGTTAGAATTAAGGAGTTTCAAAACTAATTATTTATTAGAAACACATCTGAAGGTGTTTATAGACGGTCTAAAAATGTACAGCGAGGTAAGAAATACAAATTGGGAGCTGATGTCACTGTACATAAGAAAGTATTTAAAAAGATGAATCGCACTTTGGTACCAAGTACATTTGCAAAAATTTCACAGTATTTTATATCGTTTATGGTCCACTGAGAAAAAAGAAAACCTAAAAAGTCACATCATATTAGGCCAGCAATACTATATTAAAATATATAATACGTTAGCTATACAGAACGCTGTTTTTAGCGCCAGTGCCTACATCCGTATTTGTAAAACATATTGTAAAACAATTACCAAAAAGTGTATTGTTAATTGTATTACCAGCTAGTCCGCAAGATTTAAGCAGGTTCGGACAGGACCATCTTGAATGGGCAAGAAAGCTATTCGCGGTAGATATAAATGTATATAGACAGTCTCTTTCGGAATCAAATAAAGTGAAGAATATTTATTATAATTACAACAGATGTAGTACAAAGTTTGAAAACAGTAGATTTGAAGAACATATACAATATATAAATAGGGATAGACCTGGAGTAGGAGTAGCACAAAGAAGTAGAAGTTACGAAAACAAAGCTGTACTAAGAGAAGGTCAGAATAGGGGAAACGAACGGAAAAAATAATAGATACGTTCTTTATAATATTGTGAAAACAAGATATGCCTAATTTGGTAAGGGAAAGAACATATTTGATGTAACTATTATAAATCGCAGAAATAAATGTAGATATGAAGTAAGTTCATCGAAAGTCACAGAACTGTATTTATTGATTTACAATTTAAGATTATGTTACACGTTAGGTTATGATTAGTTTTACCATTGTATTTGGATAACCTTTTATTCATGATCTATGGTTTTACACTGTTACAAATAGCTGTAAATTTAGAAATTTCATAAATAAATTATAAGATTATTCTAATAATGTTAAACAAATCTTATTGAACACCATAAGACCAACACTTTATAAGTATTCATATCAATAATTATACAATTTTTTCATATATTATATGTTAACAACTACTTCTAATGTACAAGAATATGAAGGTACATTTTGAGATAAATGATATGTTAAAAATGCAGTTGAGTTTAAATTATCATGTGGAACGAAAATAAATGGATGGGAAACGTACACCAAAAATAAAACAGTATGTTGAGATTCATATTTTATCAGTTTAATAACGTTTTATACATCTTGTATATTAAAAAACCAGGGCCCGAACTTCTGTAATACTACAAATTACCATGCACGTAACAGTTCATAAAACTTATGACAACTTCAACAATGGGCATTGATTTTAAGAAAAATTTGAGTTGTAAACAAATGCACAAGCATTAACTCTTAAAGATTTATGCACTAAATTGTTTCGTGAATGAATATTACATTACATCATGAAAAATTACTTGGAATTTACTTGCTTAAGTTTTAAATTTAGTTTTAATCTGAATATAAATAGCAAAACATGAGACTGTTGTTCATAAGCACATGTGTGTGCTCTAATGCGTTCAATATAATTAGATTTTGCCACAAAATAATATATTAATTCTCGAAAATTGATGTAGAGTTTGATTTATTAGACTCATATGAGTACATTATATTATTTCACGGTCTTCAGATATTGTCCTGACCTACATAGCAATCTCTGTACCATATGCTATGATCACGGGCTATCCTAAGCTTTAGACTTATGACAATAAATTGTCTACCATCTTTCAGGATATTTTTACTATTAAACATAATGTTCTTTATCAGTGCAAGATAGATTCAACAATGAATATGTTTTTAATTGAGATCATATATTTTAGAAAATAACTATTATTTTTTTTCAATTTGTAGAGATACTAGGAGAAACAGAAGGTTGGTACAGAAATATTTATAAAAAAAATATATTATTGATATACTATGTTGTATATATTCCAATGCAATTCAAACTATGTGATTTTGGTACAAAATATAATATTATCTTACTAGAGAAAATTATTTCGAGGTTGATTCGATAAAACATATGAATAAATCTCCACACAATATCAGTGATATGACCGACATAGCAGTGGCTGAATTCCATGTGATAATATTTATGTTGTCCAAATGTATTGATTTATAATATTGCATTTTTAAACCCTATTAAATGTTGACAAAAAAATATTTTTCTTGTATCTGTGTTTCAAATACAGAAATGAATTAATCGTAATTGAATGTTGCTGAATTTTTACAAGTAAATGTAGTCAGAGTTAAGATTTGTTATTAAAACATTAATAAACACTGACACAAATTATTTGTGTTTGATTAATTTAAATAAAAAAAAAAACTAAATATTTTTGCTTCTGCAGTAGGATTCAGGAGCTTGGGGAAGGTTTAAGTACCGCTTATGCTGAGACATTATTTTTTAAATGTTCGAAAGCCGAGACAATTTATTAATATTTACACATCTAAATGGTTACAGTTTTGTACAATCATAATAAACTCCTATAAAATCATACGTACGTACGTGAGTGACATTGTAACAACTGGTTTCACCCATCTTCTGTAATACAAACAAACCCAGTGTAGATTATACTTTGGGGTTATGTTTACAACTTCAATCATTAAAATTTCTTATAAAAATGATTTTTTATATGAGTTGTAGAACTAATGTATGTTATAATACGTTATAATATTTTCTTTGTGGTTTAAACTTTATATAAATAAAACCTTTTAAGATAAAAATATTTGTATATAAAAATTTAAAGAAAAAATACATATTCGTTTCACTTCCGAAACATTCGTACATCTTCGTATATGATATATAAACATATTCGATTATTAATTTCTTCACTATAATATTAATAACTTCTAAATCATTTGATCTTTAATATGAAATATAAATACATTTTTCACTGGGGGTTTACTAGTATAATATTTTATTAATGGTAAAGTTTTCATATGTGTATGAGTAAGGATATTTTTAACAATTCGCGTTCACCTTAAATTAACAGCTGTATTTGTTCTATTATGTTTTTTTTTCAATTGAATCTTATGCTCTAAATTAAAACTGTAAAATCAGTACAGTCTCGCTAATCCGGTCTCCGATAATCCGGACTTCCGGCTAATCCGGACGGCCCTAAAAAAAAACTAGAAATTGCAGTATTTTACTGGGTACAGTACACGCAATTGTTGTTTGCCGAGAGCGAAAATAGTTAAGGGTTCATTTTGTCCTTGGCTATTTTTAGCGTGAAGAGAAAGCTCAGCCGAGGATAGAAAGGGTCGGCCAATTATCTTTTGTCCCAAAGTATTTCAAGGAAGTGACTCACTTCAATAGCTCGCCGCACTATACCTGACTGCAGACTGTCTGTCTGTTTAACTATCTGTCGAATCAACAGTCCCTTTTTGATTTGTTTCTCGTTAGACGTCTGGAGTGAAATTTTCAGTGCGCCCTATTTATTTACACTGTTATTTCAATAGCTGAAAATGCTCAAAAATCTTTGAAATTCGACAAACTTACAGTTTAATAGTGTGGGACGCTAATGGTGTGTTCAAAATTTTAAAATAAAAATGGTTTGCACTTTAAAAATCGAAAAAAGTCCAAACTTGTTTATACTTTTTAATTCGTGACATCAAAAAGTTGCATTGCGAGAAAATATTTTGTTTTTAGGGCAGGTGCGTCATGCAAGCGAGAGAAATGTAGCTGAAAAGCTAAATTTTCTAAAAAGTATTTTTTGAAAAAATTGGCTATTGTAGTTTCTATCATACAACAGTTAGAACACGAGCTTCGTTTCGCGGGTAATGTGGCAACATGTACGGGCGGCCGGCCTTCGGCTCGCGACTTGCATCCGTCATATTGTGTGAGTATTTGACTCTAAAACTAGCTTCACTCTTGCGTTCGACTTGACCAGTCTATTTAATTCTGTGGTCGCTGATATTTACTGTATACTGTATTACCAAAACACCAGTTTTAATACGTTTTCTCACTAAAAACACAAACGGTATACATTTCATGCGTTTTTTAGGCTTTTTCCGTCTAATCCAGACTTTCACTAATCCGGACAGGGTCCGGTCCCGTCAAGTCCGGATTAGCGAGACTGTACTGTAAAATGACCAAAAATATTATTTTTGAGATTAATTTCTCACCAACAAAACTTACAATATCTGCTAGAAAATAATCAAATCAGACATCTATTCCTTTTAAAACATTCATTTTCTCAGATCTAATGTGGAAATTCCTATTGACAGTTTTAAAGGCATTTGGGGCTAAATAACGTATTCCTTCAGAGTTAAGCTTAACCTAGAAAATAAATAGCAGAGAGAAAACTAAACCCTTCTTAACTGCAGAGCGCAGAGCATTATTAGGGTTCACGAAATACTAATACGGTAGCGATACATAAATGGTGTCAAAAAAGTCAGGGTACGGCTTAATATTTCGTGTATAAGGAAAATTTGAATGTAGCTGTTATGAGGAACCTACTCTATGTAAAAATACTATTTTATTAAGATGTCAAAAAATTTATCCGCTATCTTGGATCCACCATTTTGAATGTAACTTTGTTTTTTTTTTTTAAATAGGAGCGTGGTCGTGTGATACATCTTTTCGATGTAGAATTTCAAGAAAAAACCAACGGCGAAATTTGCACATTCATATTTTTAACTGATTAAAAATGGCGGCCAAAAAACAACGATATCGTGTTTTTCCGATTTTGCCCCATTTTGCTGTACTATTTTTGTTTTAATATTAATTACTATTCTTTTTGGATTCAGAATTAAATAAGCTTTCAAACGATATGCCACACAACGATATTTGGTTGAACAACTCGAAATCGATTTTGAAAAAATCTAAATTTCTGTAACTCAACAATTTTAAATACCTCCAGTATTTTTTAACATCTTGTATAAATACAACTCACAGAAGATATGTTAATGATATTTTTTTTGTTTAAACTCAACGGCTGTATAGGTGGTTTTTTATACACACGGAAATATGAATAGGAATGATTAAACTCAGTATTGTTATATCAGAGGAAATATTTCTATTCAAAGTTGATTCATTATTTACAATAATATGTTTATTTATATGGGGCTTTGTCCTGACTGAATTACTGACTGATATAGAATACACGTAAAGCAAACACTATTTAAGATACAAATACATAAATTTGAAGGTATTATATATTCTTACTGGGTCGTAGACGAACACTGAGAAAGCTTTTAGCAAAATATTATTTTTAAAACTTAAAAAAGAGAAAAAGGTTCACTCACATCCGCACAATAGATAAAACAGCCGATCCGGATCAAGAGCTCAGCAAATTATTTATTATTGTTGATACATTAATTACTATAGCAACCAACTTGTCAAATTTTGATCATTTAATTAGTCTTAAACTTTAACAGCTTTTTCAGTTTAGGAAAAGCAAACACAAACGAAAATCAACCAACAAGTCTTACTGTATTATAAGTCAAACATTTTATGTTACATATTATATACTTTTCTTTTAGTTGGCGATATACATTTTTTTTTTTTTAATGTTGATTGTTTACAATGCATGCCATAATACGAATTATTGGGGATATTGCCTGTATATTTCAATTAGATCCATGTGTTTCTGTCCTAATCTCGATCTTAATTTTTGTGAAATGATCAGAGTATACAATAATCTGTTTGCATCAGGCGAGGTGAAATACTCAAGCTAAGAAGAGGATTTTTGCTAAGAACAAGTAGACGTTTAAGTTTTTTCCAAATTTGTTGTTTACGGATGGTTTTAAAATAACCTCCAGAACCTTAATCGATTTGCTGCTATAAACTACCAATTTGTACATTTATTTAAACAATTTATAAATATTAAGAATTTATATTTAATTAATTTGTTTTAAATTATATGCTATTTTGATTTTTGAAATTGAATTTATAAAATGATAAAACAATAATTTAACCAGCTAATGTAAATCTACAGTAGAAATTGCATCAAAAAAGAAAATGCAAAACAAGGGTTTGCAATGATCTTAAGATAAGTTATTCTTATTTAAAGTTGTAAGTAAATTTCATATTGTATAAAACAAGTTAAACTGAATAACTTTTTAGGAGTTAACATCTGGATTACAGGGGCATTTTTTACATTTGCAAAGGCAAATTCAATTTTATACCATCTTTTAAGAGATCTTTACAATATCTGTATTAAACATATATTATTTAGCTTTAGACAAACATGCAAAAGTACATAAATATGAAAATAAATTTTAATTATAAAATTGGAAATATTAACAAATCGTAATAACACAGTTACTAAATTACAATTTGTAACTTTATATTAGAACTAAAAAGTATATCACTCTGAATTTCAGAAACTACTTTTACTACCCTAAACATTAAAATATCTTGAAATATTAATTGCAATTAATTATAATTTTGTTACAAAATCGATGAAGGTTCCGATCTTTCATCATCGTTATAGAAATTATTCTGAAGTCATGTCAGATTGTTACGTAGATTTACTTAGTAATCATTAATATAATGCAATTAAAATACAAACCTGAAACGTTGTTGAAGCTTCGTTTCAGTGAGGTTTGATTCAAACCAAGAAAGTCCCATCTCTTAAGCCTCCTTTAACAGTTCGTTATAAATATTCATCGAAATGGAAACATTATTTCTGTTACTCCAGTCTTTTCATAGAAGTTATATTTAATCGTCAAGTGTAAGTGTAAAAGTTTTCTTGAACGAGAACTGTAATTACAAAGTTGTGGCAAAACCGTGATTATCAATCTAGTGAGACATCTGCTAAATATTGAACAACTTAATTAAACAAACTTAGAGGTTTACCGTTAAATGGTAAGAAGGATTATTAGCGAATTTCCATATTGAAAGTGAACTCTTGTAGTGGTTCTTATGGTGACTTAAGGTAGGGGAGTGCCTAATGAACACCGATCATCGTCCTCAGAACACTTTTTTGAGTGTCATCAAACATTATATTATACAGAGTATTCATTAAGTCCCTATAACCCCTTTATTTTTTTTTTTTGTATTGATAACAACTAATTATTAATTTTGAACATTTAACTACAGCAGGATTTGTTCTATCGCACAATAAACAGACAGCTTTTCCATTAAACTATCATCTCAGAAGAGAAGTTTTAATCCCTCTAGAATTGTTGTTAATTGAGATTTTATCAAACACATGAAAACATACTCTGGAGAAACTGTCTTCTTTTACTTATAATGCGCAACTACCGTAGGTTAAATTTAGTAAAACTTATACTAAGTTCATTCAACTAATTGGACTTTAATCCTAATAGTGATAATATAGTCTAATTTAGTAATATTTATTTATTAGACCTGGTAGACTACTAGTACATACAAACAAATAATCAGACATTTTCGAACTATATTTAAAGCTTTTTTTATTATTTCGTATACCTGTTTAAAGGCTACTTATACTTATACCATTAAGTTATAGGCTATGGTGATTTGCATGATACTACATTAGTTGTACTTACTTTATTGGTAAACAGTTACTACCTTTATACTTCACTTGTATACAATAATATAACTAGTTCTATATGTTCTGTTACAGAACTATACCTTTTGAACTAAACATCAGGATCGAGAGGAAATATGAAAATAAATTGTTTTTAGTGCAAATAAACAACAACAAAAGTTAGCAGAATAGAAAATCTTAATATTATAGACGCATTGTTTTCTAGCCAATACGAAAAATTAAAACTAGATCGATTTCAATTACACGTTTAAAGTATAAATACATATGAACACAACTTGTAAAAACTGGAACTGTATTTTTGTACATATCGGTAATATAATGTTTGTTTCTTCACATGGCACAAACTAGTAATTTGATTTGATAGATGTTTGATGTTAACACCCATAACTAAACAAAATCTCAGTTAAATTATGTTTATTTTTATTAAAAAATATAAATAAGATAAATTGACCACAGTTGGTGATTTTGGATAAAAGCTGGATTCTTACAAATTTTAGGAACAATTTGTACAGGGACTTACACTAAAAATCACATCGAGTAAAACATTAGTGTATTTATAATAATTATTATAAGTCAACACAATCTAGCTTAAATCTTTCAACAGCACTAAAAGAGCTTCTATCAGGGTCTTGTAAGATTGGTCTGTAGACGGACTTCGCCTTCATTGATATCTGCAATTAACGTTAAAATTAAAAGTATTGTTAAAAAGGCTTCGTTACAGTGGGATTGGATTTTAACTAGTAGTTTTGTAGACAAAATCTGAACTGCTCTTAATTGTAGATTTTTAAGGAAAATGTTTTTAAATAATGGAATAATTCCCGAAGAGTATGGTATGATATTAATATAATGTTATGAAGATAAATATATATCTTGGATAGATAAATGTATAATTTTATCGTTTCAATAAAATGATGTACAGCATCTGTCAAATCAATTCGATAATTATTTTGCATCTGTTTATTAAAATCAAAATGCGAATTCGTTGAATGTGTTTTTTCATAAACCTCCTTCGCCTCAGTTCACATTGTCCTCTTGTGAGTCTAAGGAAGAGTGAGCACTGATGTTTTAGACGACATTAATCAAGGAAAACAGGGTAAAACTACTAGTACACGAAAGCATGTGTATACAAAAATATAACGGTTTTCAATTGTAAATAAAATAATTATGTTTCGTTTACTGTTGTTCTCAGAATCAACTGCCGACACTGGAGTCGATTATAGATTGACCGAAACAGTAAGTAATAGTATTTAAAGCTGTTCTAATATTACTTTAATTAAGAATTTCTTTAGAAAACTCTAGCTAAACTCTGCTCTGCTAAGATGTATGTAGAAAGTTGTACACCCATCGTACAAAAATCGTTTAAGAACTGCAATGTTTCAACTGAGTTACTATTCGATTAGTCGAATGGCAGATCAATCTAGACGGTCTTGACGAGTAGTCGAATTTGAACCTTAATAGAAACCGTTTAAGCTGCACTGTTCTGTTTTATTTGCATTGCAAACATTAATACATTATTTGGCTAATTATTTTTCTCACGTGAGGCGTCCGAGAACCGATAGCCATTTTTTGAGATAGCCATTGTGAGATATGTATAGTTCATAAATTGAAATTATGGCGTGGACATCTGGCCTTTTCCAAGTCAGTTTATTTTAGTCTTACATCATTAAGTAAATAGCCCTAATTAAATACTACATTTTATTAAACTAGTAGTTCTGTAAACAGTAAACCTTTCTCAGACGTGGTTTTAAAGGACTACAACTCAGTAAATTTGACGCAACGCAATTGGGCTCCTTACCTCGGGTTCCCCTCCACAACTCACTCATTATCACGGCGGCCACACTGACGTAGCACAGGAAAGAGCAAGACAGCAGGTTGCGCTCTCTCTCTCCCTCTCCATAAATTATAAGGTTTTATGAATATATGTAAAAAATTAACGTATAAAACATGGTTAAAATACAAAAACTTGGACGATTATTTTCAAATTTGAAGTTTGCGGTCATTTTGTGAGCTTACCGTTAGAGATACGGAAAAAAATCAAGAAACCAATTTTGTAGAACATCATATTTGCTAACAGTAAAATTGTATTAGTTTTTCAATTCGACTTACGATTAAGCCACAAACTGGCTTTGGAAAAAAGCTTACACAGAGGAACGGTGGGGCCGCAATTTTTATTTTATTTAAGGGTTTAAAAATGAAAAATGTAAAAAACCGTATATATACAGAGCTCGGCCTAGGAATAAGGAACATTCATGCAAAAAACCATGACGTTCGGTCAAGGCGTTTGGCCGTAACCGTGAGACAGACAGTCACACAGACGAAATGCCGATCGGTCGAGCTAAAACGGAGACCTCGCTTCTCTTGGTCAATAATGGTTTGTCAAAGTTGTTTCTCTGAGTGTGGTTGCCAAGTTCGGTTGATTGTAAGGGGCAACTGAAACGATTCGGTAGCTAAATTAAGAAGTCAACTATTCGACCCCAAATGTACGGATGCTACAAATACGAGATTAAGTAATTTCACTTTAATTCAATTATGTTTGTTAAAATGTTGTTTTTCTAATATTTTGGACAACGTTTTAAATTATAATTGAATCATACTAAACAAACCTTGAGATTAAAAAAAATATTTCAAGCTGCATACATCATTCATTTATGAATATATAGTCGTATACGTAAATAAATACGAATGAAGATATTCATGAGGTGTTAATAATTATTAAAACAGTGAGGGTTACTAACTGCGTTCTACAGCATTGCATTGTCAAGAGACTGCCTGCCGAGGTTAATTTACAACTTTTACTTTATTTTGTAATTAAAAGTTTCAGAAAGTATGAATTGTGAAGGTAATATAAAACCAGTAATTATGTAAATAGCCCCTGCTTAAGAATATAGATTAAGGGAATGGTTGAAGCTAAAATACAACTTCAGGCATAAATTAATAATGTTTTAATTATAACATCGAAAGTGGATTATTTTATTAATTAATGGATTACGGAAAACACAATGGTATTTTTTTTTTTAACATTTAATTTGAGGTTTTATCGGGTTACCCTTACCAACTTGTATACAATCAAGTCATATGCTATCTATGTATTCCTTATATTTTTGTATTGTTGAAATTATTCTTATGCATTTCTAGCTAAATTAATTATCTACACTTATAAAAGCCAAATACCATTGACTCATTGACTCATCACAGTTTCTCTAAAACCACGAGGCCTACAAACATGAAATTTGGCACTAATACTCTGTATAGGCTCTGGACACGCACTAAGAAAGGGTTTCCGAAAATTCCAAATTTTAGGGGGGTTTTGGGGGGTCAAAGTTACTAAATCACGATTTCTCAAAACCTACCGAACGGATTGGAATGACATTTGGTATGTAGCTTCCTCTAGGGCCATAAATGCTCGCTAAGAAAGGGTTTCAAAAATTCGAAATTTTAGGGGGCTTGGGGATCAAAGTTACAAAATCACCATTTCTCTATAACCATAGAACGGATTGGAATGAAATTTGGTATGTTGCTTCCTCTAGGGCCCTAGGTACTCGCTAAGAAAATGTTAAAAAAAATTCGAAATTTTAGGGGTGTTTGGGGGGTCAAAGTTACTAAAAAGAAACACCGAATGGATTGGAATGAAATTTATTATGAAGCTTCCTCTAGGGCCCTAGATGCTCGCTAAGAAGGAGTTTAAAAAAAAAAATCAAAATTTTAGGGGAGGTTTGGGCCCCGGTCAAAGTTACTAAAAATCCCAATAAGAAATACATAGTGTAAAATATTTATTGATATAATATATTTTTTGTTAATATACATTTAAATTGTATTTGTCTATCCGTGCAAAGCCGGGTCGGGCCAGCTAGTACATAATATAGATATCATTTCTAGAATTGTAATAGTTATATCACTCAAGTCTTTCAAAATTTAGATTAGACAAAATTAGAAAACTAGAATTAATTTATATTTGCTTAATCATAAGATTTATTTTTCATTTGCAAACTGTTTTGTACAGTGAGTTTTTTATAATGCTCCTCAGTTAAGCTGAAGTTCAAGTACAAATCTGTGAATATATGACGATCTGAAGAGTGATTAATATAAACTTGATGATGAGATTATGGACTCCAAACGCGTCATAAGTAGGACAACACAACAAAGTCACAAGACGTACTAATAACGAGGTAAAATAATTATAGTAATTTCCTGTATTTATTTAATTTTATGAAGTGACTTGGATACCAAAAATCATGAAGCTAAAATATATTTTATAGTTACCATAAAAATGTGTTCAAGCTCAAAAAACACTATTAGTAGTTAAGGAGTGTTTTTTAACAGTTTCTTATTCTACTGGTGACTCAAAGTAAGAATGCATCAAATATAAAGATAACAGCAAAACATATTTCCTTGTTCAAATCTATTATTTTTGTATTATCATTAAAAAATATATACGACTGCTACCATATTTAAACGAATATTGATAAAATTACTAAACATTGTCATAAATAATGTCATATTTACATAAGACTTTCCAAACTAATCACAACATGATATAATCTATTGTTGAAATAAAATTTTATATACTAATTTATATTAAACCACACATATTAAAACATCATTTTAGTGTTAAATGTTATTTTTTTTTAATCTTTAAAGCCTTTATTGATAAAGTGAAGGATTGTATGCATTTACCACCCGAATGGGTGTTAGTAGAGGGTGCCATATCTGAGGACAAAAGGGGAGGGGGGCCAAACGTGCTACTCTAAACCGTTGGGTGACCCTGGGGTGGGTGTGGGGGGTGGAGGTGGACGTGGGGGGTGGGATTTCCACCTCGCCGCCATTTTGTTTCCGCCATTTTTTCTTTTTTTTCTTTTTTTTTTTTTTTTTTTTTTTTTTTGGGTTTTTTTTCTTTGGCAGCCATCTTTTTTGTAATAATTAATATTTAATACTTTGAAAAAAGTTTGGATGGCTCCGAGAATCGAACCGGGTACCACCATTACCCGAGTCCGCGACGCTACCGATTAGGCTGCGCTGACGCTGTTAAGAAGTAACTACCTAGTCGAGTATATAAGTTTAGACCTTATGTCCGATTGTAGACATAACGGACTAACATTTGACTTTTACAAAGACAACATTTACCAAAACATTACAAAGAAATAATGACAAACATTGACAAATTGTAGACAAAACAGACTAATATTTGACTTTTACAACGACAAAATTTTCCAGTCAGGTGGACATGGAAAGCGTTGTTGTTGTGTGTCGTCTTCGTCAGTTGTCGGACATGGGAAGCGTCGTTCTAGTGCGTCGTCTTCGTCATCTTTGTCGGACATCTCCTATATGTACA
>JAGFPH010009136.1:22320-37949 GCA_018207615.1 Philaenus spumarius
GTAGATTCGCCGCAGGGGTTGAACCAACGAGGGCCACGTCACATTTGACCCAACTAACCAAAAAATTTAGTTAAAAAAAAAAACTTGTTAAATATTCAAAATTATATAGAATATGTTTCTTGTTGTCAATTATTATTTATAAACTGTTATTATATTTCAAATGAAAGCTTAAATAAAATTATTTAGCCTTTTGCACTCTATTTATTTGACACTTGGCTGCTCCACCAGCTCCAATTAAAATATGACTGTTTGCAGAATTATTTTTGTAAATTCACAAAAAAATTCCTATAAATAGTAAACATAAGTTATTATATATCATTTTGTTCGGAATAAAACAGAGAATAAGGAAAAAATTGTTGAAAGAAGAAATAAAAAATGTTTCATTGAGTAGGCCTATTTTGAATATAATCGGTCTAAAAAATCTATCGATTATTTTGTTTTGTAATGAAATTAAAAATAATAATAATAGAGATTAGAGCTTTTAAAATACTTTATTACACTAAAAGTGACCATAATAAATCATTTAAAAAATATTCTTCAGGTTTAACAACATTTTTTTATTGAGTAGGCCTATTTTGAATATATTAGGTCAAACAAATAAAAAAAATATGTTTTTTTATGAATTTAAAAGTAGTAATAAAAATGATTAGAGCTTTAAAAATAGTTTTTACAGTAAATATGTCTGTTTAAGTATGTCAATTGTATTTATATTTATTCAAAAATTTATTTAACCAATACAATTTTTGCGAAATAATGGTACATAACCACGTTAACGTATAGTTTAAACAGTTGCCATTTCTCAACATAAAATAAAACAAAAACGAGATCTTTACATTATTTACATTAACAAAATGTACACAAAACTGCAAAATAATAACGTACAGTAAAAATAAATACCACTTGAAAAAGCGTAAACAAAAGTTACAAGGCGCAAGATAAAAGACGATGCTATTTGTATTTCTTGATCATGACTGGCAAACAGCTGCTCAACTTCAGAGAGATATAAAATATATTCAACAGCCAACATAATCTGTCACTGGTTTCTAAACTGTTTTAACAACATTGAAGTCTCATTAGACCGAAAACCACAGATTCTACACTTGTTTAGAACATAGAAATCATATTAAAACATGTGTCGGAATGAGTCCGACAGTGGAGCGCAACGGCAAATTAGCGATGTCGGACTGAGTTCGCCTATGGAGCGCAAAAGGTTAAATTTATAACCTCAAAAATGCTTATTGTTTGTAAACAACTTCCATAAGACATGCTACATATTAAAATTACATCTTCCAATGAAGCACCTGTAGCATACTGACCACCCAGTTCACAATCCAACAGCCCGTCAAACCATGTGATTTGTGATGTCACATAGCCTAGCGAACCATCCCGCCAAGAAAGAACTCCGTCCGCATTGCTACACATGGTTAAACAATGTTATTTGTTATATGAAAATTATTAAATTAGACTAACTGTCTGCTTTACATAATTTGCTATATTAATTTATTTCTGTGATGACCATTGATTATAAAAATTAAAAATAATAATATTAATATTTTCTTACCTTATACAGCATTCAAAAAACTGCATATGTTACAAAGATCTACACTTGCAACAACAATAACAGTCACTCCTAGTGGGTAACACTGTTATTAATATAACCTGTTAACGTAATAACTGTTTGCAACCTGTTATTTATTATGAACAACGTTATTGCCCATCCCTAAAACCATTAGTTGCCTTAACCCATTAGTTCGAGAGAACCCAGCAGTGTGATTGTTATGGTTTAAAGTAATAGAATCATTTTACCACTTTATTCTGAAGAACCTTCCATCACCAACCATCGGATAGGTAGAGAAGCCATCGCTGAAGGACCCGTCACAATAGACAAGTGGATCTAAAGCGAGAGATTCATTACAACTCTAGATTTAACATGTGGGACTCGTATTTTGTTTTTGTATATAAGATTCTTCTAGATATTAATTTATTTAGGTACCTACTTATTATGATTTACTTTATAGGCTAATATAATATTATATAAACTGATTAGTTAATCTTTTAAGTTGAACGTACAGCCCAACAGGTTTCAGGTAATAACTTATGCAGGGTTCAATTAAAATCTAAGTTGACACTTTAACAATTTTCTTTAAACGTTTTCTATCATGAGGTTGATCAACATTATTCTCTTCTTCTTTATCTTAGATTGCGCAAGTTGAGTGTTTAGGTATTTCATCGTAATAAATGTTCTTTTTACGTATAACTCAATTACTTCATGAGGAAAATTAGACATTTTTTTAAACAACTTCAAGGATAACTTTTTAATAACGACTTTTACCTTAACTTTTTAAATAACTTAATGTTATTTAATTTTTACATCAGTTTTAGTTTAAACGTTACATGCACTCGAATTAAACAATGTCGGAGGGGGACTCGGTGTGTCGTCACAGCTTCAACGAGAGGGACATATGGGCAGTGTAGGGATCGAGCATACCTTGTAGTTCTAGACACCTTGGGATTTCCCTACAATACACCTCTGCGCGAATACAAGTGTACTTGTGTAAATGAAGGTCAATGGCATACTGTATTGTGATTTAGTTAGAGACATCAATTTAGTGTACAGAAAGTCAAATTAATTTAAAAGAATTAATTAAAATTATAGTAAAATATTTTGAAAGAAATAAAGTTTTTACTACGTTTTAGATTATCACTCGTGACCAATATTTTCGCTACTAAGTACTGACAGGGAACGATAGTGGATGCCTTGACGTGACTAAGTTTTAAAGATAGACAATGACAGAGCAAGTAGGGGTGGGTAGAGGTACTGTTATGAGAGCACTGACCATAAGGGGAGAGTGAGATGACAAACAACGCTCCAATAACTTATAAAATTGTATAAACAAATATATTGATAATAAAAGATTGTATTTATATACACTTTCTAACCTCAAAGCAAATCTTATAACGTATTATGACATACATTAGTTCTGTAACTTATATTTAAAACAATCAAGTTCACAAGAAATTATAATGATTGATGTTGTAAACATAACCTTGAAAGTTGGAATGGAGAATACTGTTGATTTCTTGATGACCCGTGTGCGAACGTAGAACAAGGGAAATGACAATAGTTATTTTCCACACTTGACGATTGTCATACGCTTCTCACACGCGTAGCATAGGCAGTCCGCACACGGGTCGTTGCATTATACATTATAAATTTGTTAGTAGTATTATTTGGATGTTCTCTCCGTTTATTTTACATTGCATTTTCCCTCAATGAATATTCTGTACATCACTACTGTTGTCAATGTGTGCACCTATATTACTGAATGTTATTAAGTGATGTGATACAGACAAGAATGCAACTGATATGGACATTGGAAAACAATTTCTGTGGAGGGCCAAGAAGAAACCTACACTCTACCAACAATAAAAACATTGCAGAAAAATACAAAAACTTGATCTATTTTGAGATTATCAATTGCTGTTTTGTGAAATTAGTGATTAGCATTTACCTTTTGACCAGTGGCTTCATTGATGGATGGCATGTAAAAGGTACTGTAGAAACCTTTAGGTCTGTATAGAGTTATACATTGTTTTAATACTGTAAAGGTTTCCCAAGCTTTCCACAGAAGTGAGATTTTTCCATTAGTTTTGATGTTATTATAGAGTGGTTTAGTTTGTCTTTTTATTATTTTGTCTACTATTGTAACCACTATTTAATCTATGCTACTCCTTACCATTATTGTAATCCTTGGGTTTAAGGGGTATAGTTAAGTCTGAGTACTAGGCTATTGTAAGGTGCCATTTTATTAGCTGTGGGGAGGTAATAGGTGTCTAGAAGTTTAATATCTGTTGGTTTCCGATATATAGCATACCGATACTTAAGTTTTTTTTCAAAGCTAAGGCCAATTAGATTAAAATCCATCGATTTTTTTCTGCAAAATAAAATTTAATTCCCAGTTTACAAAACCAGTAGAAATGTAAAGAAAAGAACATCAGCGGAAACTCTAAGGTAAGTAGTCACTTTGTAATAATACAGGTCTGAAGCAATTAATTAAAATAAGAAATAAAGCACTAGTTTTGCATTAATGTTATGTACAAAGGTAAGATTAGTTTACAGGCTTTTTCAAAGAGTTGTGTTATATAATGAAGGCATATATTGAAATCAATATGTTGTATGGAGGGATGTCTTTGTATTTTGTGACCAAATAGTCTGAATTTAATTCTACTCAAACTGATTTAACATTTGGTTGTTCCTCTTTCAAATCACACCTCCTTCCTTTAAATATGTTAGAAATTGAAAAAATAAACAGAACACGAATGTAAAAAAAATCAAACATGGACGACCTTGCACCAAATCTAATATACACTCGAAAAATGTATCATTCTAAAAAAACATATATTAGAGGAAAGGCTGAGTTAAAAACAATAAAAATAAATATTTTAACAAATCCATGGTTTATCAGTATAGGCTTATATTTATACTAGACATGAGCCTAGGCCTCGAGATACGCAGTAGAGTCGGAGTGATTCCAAGTGGTGGGGGGGGGGGGTCAGAAAGGCTCAGTCTATTGTGGTGCTCTGAACATAATACTTCGGTCTGGAAGCCCTTGTATGGGATTCCAATAAATATATTGTCTGTGCGTGCCTGAGTGATATCCCTTCATCTCCAGCGCCCCCACATGCTTACATTCTTCCCTTCTGTTAGCGCACCTGAGAGTTCATGCTGAGGAATTATAATTCAGTTCAACTTTACTCAGTCTGTGCACAAACCTCCATAATTTATGAAAAATTACCACTTCAACAACAATATAACACATTGGAACTGTGGGATTTTTCATATTGTCCCTCTGACTGCAACATGGATAATGGATGTTTCCCTCTTTTATATTTTCAAAATACTTAAGCAACAGACTTAATCTTACTCTGAAAAACAATAAGGTTAGTTTACCATTAAAGTTTTAAATATTTAAAACAAATTTGATAAAAAGCAAAGAATTCCAGAGAGACGAAGCTGTGTGCTTAGTAATCTGCATATTATAATTATTTTATTTGTAAATATTATTATTAAAAAATATTACATTCCAAAAATCACAACTGTCTTGAAACTTCTTTATAGTGAAGGACTAAATGTGTTAAGTTAACTAAAATGAATAACTATATTTTGTAATTAATTTATGAGGTATTCTGCTACTTTAAAGTTGTCATTGTATAGCCAATGCTAGTCCTCACATTAGATGCAGACAAGGAGTTGTAGCAGGTGATTGTAACAAGTACAGGCAACATAATATTTCTATACACAATTACAATCTGAGTTTATTTAAAACTGAGAGAACAAGCAGTTGATTGTCATCAGAAACTCCTTAAAAACTAATATTTACAAAATACAAAGTAACTTAACACTAATTATTACATTGTAACATTCCCTGTCACTAGTCACCTCAGAGTTAGGCCATTGAAGGCAGTGACAGTTTTTACATAATGCATATTATAACATTTACACTACACCATCGAGTTATACATATATACACATATTGTTAACTTATATGGAATTAAAACATTTCAACTCACAGGTTGCTAATTGTTCTAATAGTTTTGTAAAGCACATCAACATTAAACAATACATAAATACACCATGTTAGATATTTAAACTAAAGATGATTAAAAGTGCTCTTTGACATTTCAAACTTTCCACTGATTTAACAACACTTCCCCTACCCAACATGTGTTGACTATTCAGTGCAATTCCCCAGGTAATATTACTTTTACTTTATATTTAACTCTACCTACTTTGGCAGAACAGACTTCTAACCTTTCTTTGTCCATTGCTTATAATTAATTAATATTAAACAGTTATAAAATAAAATGTTACAGAATCAATGTAAAGTTTCACATATCAACTAAATTTTATAAAATTAAACCTAGTTTGGCAGACTTTACAATGTCTACTGCTTCACCTTGAAGTAAACACATCTCAACTTATCCAGTTAATGCAGCCTTAGTCACTTTGGCCATCATCTCTGCAAAGGTCTTTGAATAAAAATAAACCATATTGTGTTCAATTTTCCTTTCCAGATCTACAACAGGACTAATTCTGGCATTTCCAACTATTTACTGTAAGTTTGAATATGAATAATTCTCCAAAAGGTTTACTGAAACAGACAATTTTATAAATTATTATTTATGAAAACAAGAGTCCATACTCTTTCCATTTCTGAGTTCTTTGCTAAATTATTTATTTTAATTTTATAATATTAGTTAACAAATTTCTGGTGCCTCTCCCCTTTTTATAATGTTGACTTTATAGGCTTACAAATAACAGATGATGTTTATGTCTTTAAAAACACTATAAATTTGGTTCGTTTTCAACTCTATGAGAACTTGAAAGCTATTCATTGGCACTTTTCTGCTCATTTAACCCTACAATGTAATCTGTTTCCATTTCCTTCGCCGCTAGTTGCCACGGAGGTTGGTGAGCAGGGCAGAGTCCCTAGTATGTTATAAATTACTTTTTTATATTCATGTAAGAGTCTTACTTGCACTTATAGTAGGTTGCTTCCAAGTATCAAAGCAAATAACAACTTAAAGTTCTTGACTTATCACAGATGAAGTCTCTAGCTTCTTGCTAATGGGGAGCCACAGATTAGTTAGCAGTAGAAGAAACCCAGTTTTAAATGGAGATACTGTTTTGATAGTCAAAGTTTATAAAATAAAATGTAAAGCTTAAATCATTTACCTGTTTGTTTTGATTTCCGAGTGTGTTGTCTCTGTAATTTGCTACAGAATCAGTGGTCGGGGTGACACGCCCCCTTCTTCCTCTCTGAATTGCACCACCTCTGTTATCTACAGAGTAGCTTCTCTCTTCCTATCAAAAGAAAATGTTGCTTGTATCAGTACATAATAATGTGAACTTTATGTTGCCATGTTTATAAAATAAATTCTAAAGTTTAAGTCATTTACCTGTCTGTTTTGATTGCTGAGGGCGGCGTTGTCTCTGTAATTTACTACAGAATCAGTGGCAGGGGTGATGCGCCCTCTTCTTTCTCTCTGAATTTCACTGCCTCTGTTATCTACAGAATAGTTTCTCTGTCCCTATAAAAAGCAAACAAAGTTGCCTGTATCAGTACATAATAATTACACTTGGTATATAAATCAATGTAGTTACAGCAGTATACAGTAAGCAGGTTGACATAATGGGGGGGGAGGTAGAATTCTAGTTAATTCCACACAATTGTTGTCTTCTTTACTAAGACTAGGGAACTGTTGCTGTATGCGGATGACACAACCTTTTTAACTGTTGACAAAGACCCAGCAAAGATTGAGGATCTCAAAAGAGATACTATGTCCAGGTCAAAGTGTTGGTTTAATTCCAACAAATTAATTGTTAATGATAAGAAGACCGATGAAATTTGTTTTAGCTTTTGTCACCCCAGCCAAAAACGTCTGTGAAACTTCTGGCAATTCATCTTGATCCCAGACTTATGTGGGATGCTCACATCGACTGTTTGTTTAGCTAGAGTCACTTATCTATTAAGAAGACTAAAACTGTGTACTACCATAGATCATGAATAATAAATAGATCTTGCATTCATACGGGGGTTGTGTGCCGGAAAAAAGGTTGTCGCGAAAATAGTACATGATCGCTATAGTACGAGGTAGCGCTAGGGAGAAAGCATTGTAAGCATTGGTGTTTCCAACCAGCTTCCTTCGTTTCCCCAATAGATAGCGCCAAAAAGTCGAATTTTCAGTGGAACAAAATATTGCATTGGATCGGAGTTCTATTAGGTTATCCAAATACAATGGTTGTAAAGGCCTACTTTGCCTTCTTCCATTCCCATCTCATTTATGGTTTAACGCTCTTGGGAAATTCCTCAGGTCCAAAAAAAAATTTTCCTCTGGTAAAAAAAAGCAATTCGAATCATTAAAGGGGTATCTGAACATGAGTATTGTAGGGCCCCTTCATGGAGCTCAAAATTCTTCCTCTGGCTTGTATTTTCATACTACAAGTCCTATTATATATAAAAGTAAATGTACATGAATACAAGCTGGGTGGCGATAAGCACAATTACCCAACAAGGAACAGAAATTTGATTGTATGTGATTTTGTTCGGCTAAAAACAACTCAGTCTAGTTTTAAATACTTAGGCGTAAAGCTGTTTAATAAACTGACTGCCAACACTGAGGCAATTCCCACTGGGTATTTTAAGTTGGTATTGAATAGATGGCTAAGGAAAAAGAGTTTTTACACTATTAAAGAGTTTATGGAATGTAATATCAATGACCTTATATTTTAGTTTTGTGGATGAACTGTATCTTGTATTCTTAGTGGTCTGTGTAACTTATTATATACCCTGTGTCTGTAATGTTGTAATTTATGTTATGCCTTTCTGACCATGTCTATTGCAACTGTACTTGTTTAACGACAATAAATTTTTCTATTCTATTCTATGCAATATTCAATTCATGGAAACTACTTCTGTTTATATTATGTTTGTCCAAATCTTTATATCTAATATATATATATTGCAACGATGCAATAGTTGCACGACGCTGGGGGAGGAAGTTTGTTTTCCTTTTGTCCCCACGTTGCGACGTCAACTCTGCAACGACAGACCTTATTAATGACGTTCGGGAGCCAACTCTGCAACGTAGCCCCGACGCTATTGTCTGTCTGTAGGATTTCCCTACTTTGTTACAGAATAAAGAGATTATATCACCTACTGGAAGTTTAAGGCAAATTAATTTTAATAGCCTAGGTGATATAACTCTGGTTAAGATAACTATGCCTATAGTCACCTTAAATAAAAATATTTTATTAAATTCCTTCCAGTTATTCAAGTTACTATTAACTTTAAATTTGCTCAGCTCAGTAATTAATATTATATTTATTTGACAATCTCTGAGGAGTGAGAACAGTGGAACTTTACCTAGAATAATTAAATTATTTGTGCTTTGTGAAATTTCGTTGGAACTGCCAGCTTTGCGTTTCCGCCCTTCGATATTGATCATACACTGAAAACAACTTATCATATAGGATACTTAGATAATAGGAATTTCTTGAACAAGGTAAATTATTTATATTAATTGAAATCAAAAGAAAATTTATTCAATAAAAACTCAAAATACTCTGTGGTTCTTCCCACTACAAAAACATAAATTTTAAACTAAATTTACTATTTACATAAATTTTAACTCTTTTAGGTAGAACCATTTATTATTCATTTATACTTAATTATTCCTTCTTTTTTAATATTTATTATTTAATTATGATTTTAAATATTTAATTTACAAGATTAATAATTTTATATTTTGAAAAACCTAATTTTTATCTCAACCCAGTATCAATAATTATTTAAATTTAACTCAGGCAATATTTTAATAAGGGATATCGTAACTTTTCTGACAGACCTTTTATTACTGCGACCCTGGACTCTGAACACCTTTCCCAGGAATGTTGATTGAAATACAGCTTCCCTGAAGTCCGGTTATCGTTGGTGCGGTTGAACGTCTCTCGTGGTCTCAGCTTTTGCCTGGTTTGACTTTCCCTGATGTCTTCTAACGCCTTCCCTGATGTCCTCTAACGCCTTCCCTGATGTTTTCTAACGCCTTCCCTGATTTGGTTTCCGCTTCTTATTCCAGTAGTCCTTCAAAGTCCATGTGCTGTTCCAGTTATTGTCATTACATCAGTCCCGTGAGATTCTTGTAGACTACGTCATTTATAGATTTTTAGACGCACTGGCTATATAATTAACTATAGCGTAATTCACTCAAACTGTTCAATCGTTTTTTCACTGTCTGTAATGCTAACTGATTTTACACTGTCTTTGTTCATTTAACTCGTATTTACGTTTGATAAAATTTTAATGAGAACTGTTCTTTGAAATATTATATTGCATAATATTGTAATTAATTAAAATGTTCACTGTTTGATTTACACATATCTTACTGCTGTCTTTATAAAACACTGCTTCTAAGTACGTTACTTTAACCTCGCAGATCCGTCTAATGATCTAATGATGAATACTGCAATGAAGAATGGTGAAAGCTCGAAAGATGCCTTCACGTCGATCTAAAGATGAAAAGCTCAAAAGATGCGCGGCTCCCGCTGTACTCCGCTTATATGGACTCCTTTGCCGCCTTCCGAGTACCAACTGCCTTTCTTATTCCTCTATCCCTTGTTCGACATCTCGCCATGCAACTTGTATTAATTTCTTTAAGTTTTAGGTTGGTACTACCCCCACTAACTTCTTCGTTAGGCCTTGCCATCCGCTAATCTATCTCTCCCCTCCTAACATTTTCTCCTATTGTCTTACGTATTTTCCTCGTAGTTTTCCTTTAACTGCTTTTATGAACTTGCGGTTTTCGTAATCGTATTCCTGATACATTTTCCTTTCTTCTCAAACTTGAGTGATGGTCGTACTACGTTTGGTTCGCTTATGGCGCTGCCTCGCGTATTCCGCGGTTTTTCCTCGCGAAAACTTTTCTGGTTTAGAGGGAAAATCTTTTTTCTTTTTTCTTCTATGTTGGTTATTATTTTATGATATACTAGCCAAAATTTCCATTCTGTCCGAAGATTTTTCTTCTGTTTTTGGGACTTGCAAAATTTGCCAAATTTAACATTTACTTTTGAATTTGAATTTTAACTTTACAATTGATACTTTCGATTGAGATTTACAATTTTATACCCTTACTACTTTCTTAACACTATGTTATTATTTTTACCACCTTTTTCATTCTATTTTTAGCAAAATATAGGTATGAACTTTCTCACCTATTATTTTAATTAATTAACAATTTATAAACTTTTTATCTTATAAAACTTTTACTTCTTTACAACTTGTTTACTTTTTCATTTTCCCTTTTTCATTTTTTATGGTGCTTTTTCACCTTCAAACTTTAACAATTATCTCTAACTTTTAAAATACCAAAAATTCCTTAATTTGTTATTTAACATTTTTTATACAATTTTTCTTATGCTTTTCAAAAATATCTTTTTCATTTAATTTTGATGAAATTTGAGAATTTCCTATAACTTTAACTCTTTATAACTTTAACATTTTTTATTTTACAAAATTGTGACTTCCATGAACAATGTTTCCACCTCCCGTGTTTCACATTTACCCATAAAATTCATCAATTTTATACTTTTATTTAACACCTTATTCCTGTATGAAAATAACTAATTTTTCCAAGTCTTTCCAGCAACTTGAAACAAGTTCCAGGACAAAAGTCCATCTCTGTTGACACAGTACAGTTGGCCGGGACTTGTCGTATTCTAATCTAGTTAAGTATAGGGTGTACCTCAACTTCTGCTATGAAATCTTGATTTTTGCAGTTTTACAACAAAACTCAATTTTTCACGCATTGCATAAGGTTTATCCGCTGCAATATATATATATGGAAAAGCACTGAAATGAGTTACAACATATCTGGAAAATAGAGTTCAATAGAGCTTACAGGTGCTGAGGGGAAGTGCACAAGTCTGACATAATTACAGTTAACCATGGTGTACCTAATGAGTCCTTTTTTAAGTTGATTTGAAAAGTTGTAAAGAACGAATGTTATATTAGTTAAATAGTATTAATTTGTAAAAGGCAAAAGTTTGATAAATTAACAACAATACATGTTATTATTCTATTCTATGCAACACTCAATTCATAGAAACTACTTTTGTTTATATTATGTTTGTCCAAATCTTTATTTCTAATATATATATGGAAAAGCACTGAAATGGGTTACAATATACCTGAAAAATAGAGTTCACTAGAGCTTACAGGTGCTGAGGGGAAGTGCACAAGTCTGACATAATTACAGTTAACCATGGTGTACCTTATGGGTCCTTTTTTAAGTTGATTTGAAAAGTTGTAAAGAATGAATGTTGTATTAGTTAAATAGTATTAATTTGTAAAAGTTTGACAAATTGGTGTTATTTTGAAAAAATTTCTTTGTTTTCCTTGAAAGGCAAAATATTATGTTCAGCTATACATAGGCTAGGCAAAGTTGCTGAGTACACGATTTGGCATCGTTTTATGGTTGGTGAATTGCGGAGAACAGGTCTTCATAAGTGTGAAATTCAAAGTTTAATAAAAATATAAACAGTGCATAGAGTAAACTTGGGGATTTTAATAAATAGTGTCACGTGCTAATTGGACCACATTAGCTATGAAAAACTTGCACAAGAATAAACGTTTAGTTATAAATTAATATTTTACTAGTCTACATTTTTATTCAATTATACTTAGCTTTGTGTTTGTTAAAATTTAAGTCATTTTGATATTTATTCTTATGTAATTATTTTATTTCAATTATGTCTTATTAAACAGTCAATATCCAGCCATCGTGTGAGTTGAAATTCATTGACATCCACAGTTCAATTTCCAAAAGTACTTGTACAGTAATCGAACCAACAAAATTATAAATTTAGCTAGAAAACTTATATTACATAACAATTGTGCAATAACCTATGATGCATATGGTCTGATATAGGTTTGGTGGGCAAAAGTGATCACGCGATATGACGTCACAAGTCATATCGTATGACATGGATGTTTTGTCAACATGGTATCGGATTCTATCTGAGATCATAGGTTATACCTTGAAAATGGAAGATGACCTATGTAGCATGTTCTATGAAGAAAGAACACAAGGTTTGTTTACAATCTATATTTTATAGATTTATAATAAACAAAAGTTTTTAAATTATGGTAAATTGGCATTTAATGAACACTAAAGCTTAATTAATAAATAATCGTACATTCTACATAATTTTTAATAATTAAATTTATTTTTGACTTGGGATATTTTTGGACTTTCGGTGCCATATTTCTTTTTAACAGTTAATTAATATTTTATTTTTATTTTTGTAACGCCTAAACTTTGGGTGCAATTGAGGCTATGGTGATATTTAACTATTGCACAAAGAAGTGACAGTTTGTCAGACATACTGTTTACTGATGATTTAACATCTTCTTCATTGGATAGTTCTGACACTGCTAACTCCAACACTTTTAACAGGGTACAGTAGTTACACAATTTTAATTACATTTAATCTCTTTCTCTTTACTTTTAATTTAATATGAACAACATTGTTAAACTTCAGTGTAAAGAGAAACAGTTAGTTTTAAGTTAGGGTCTGTATTACTTAGTTCATAGCACAGTGTTACAAAATGGAAATAGTCAATATATTTGTTATTCAAACCTAACAATTTGACAATAGTAGAATTTCACTTGTAAGCACAATGATGTAATATAGAGTAGGTAACTATGTGACTAGAAATGATGTAACCACAGAGTTGCATGTTTGAGTAAACCATCATTTAAGTAAAAAAGACTAGACAGGGAAAACTGAGTGGGATCAGGAGTTTTTAAATAGAGAGAAAAAGTTCAGACTAGGGTATTTGCTTGGGTGAGACGGGAGTCTTGACGGCAGCGTCAATGAATGCAAGCCTAGGTGGAATGTCTGGGAAAGGAAGCTGAGCTGTCACCAGGATAGAGTAAAAGTGAGGGCACAATTTGTTTACATTAGTTGTGGGTTATAATCAGCTTCTATGGGTTAATGTATTGGAAGAGTTACTTATTTTTAAAAAGAATTCATATTTGGGGAGTAGAAACTTGTACTCAGTTTTAACCGTTGAGCAAGCACAAGATTTAATGATGTTTAAGATGATTTTATAACATCTCCTTCATTCAACAGTTCTGACACTGCTAACAACACTTTTAACATGTTCAAAGCAGAAGACTCAACATATGTGTCTTTCGAAAAGGCTTCTATTTGGCGGGAGATGCATTGGTAGTGTGAATGGCAAATAGGATGGGAACCTTTAGCCTTGTTATACACGTAGTGTTGTTGCTCTCTCCCGCACAGAAATATCTCTGCTTACATTTCATACATTTTGTTCCTGGTTCATTTCTATTCGAGTGTTTATTATGAGTGTTTCAGCATGGCACTACGGGTATTTGTACGTAAGTTTGGCGTACACATAAAAGTAAGCAAATTTGGTCCCGATATGTGACAGTATTTATCATTATTTACCTTTTATCCTTTAAATTATTGTTTTTAATATATTTTGCTTTCTAAATTGTATTCCAAGATGCAATAAAACTATAGTTATGTCAATAAACTTTCTATATTTTACAAAAATGTAATATTTAGCAAAGTACTACACAATTTACAAAAAAAACACTTTATTTACGATAATGAATCATGACAATAGAATAAAAACATACAAAAGTAAAACATTGCTCTTTGATGTCACATTTGTTTGATTGTAGTTTGTTTTTAAATATCAGCCAATGGTACTGCTAAGTCAATCTGACAAGAGGATTTCAGTAAAATACTCAATAACAAACAACAAAACACCTTAACCCCACAGCTGCCTGGCAGCAACTAAATGATGGTAGCACTGCAGGCTGGTGGACTTTGTAAGTGAGTTTGGGGAAAGAGGAGCCTGTTTATTTTAACGCCTACAAGTAAGATTTATGTGCAATACCTTTCTAGGGTTAAATTATGAAGATTGTAATATTTATAATAACAATCTTATTCAAATTTATAAGTTTCATTTAGTTTAATTCAAAATTATCTGAAAGTTTACTATTTTTTCGACTCTTTAGGCCTCTGTTTGAAACCATGTTTCAGGGAATTCCATAACTACCCCTATGGATTTTTACTTTGTATTAATTATTCATAGTAAATTGTTGTAGTAAATTTATGCCTTTTTTATTTGTATTATTATATTACATCTACAATCTAATTTAACCAGGGTGTCTAGCAAATTTCCCATATAAAATTCCTGACTTTTCCCGAACATTTTGTCGAATCCAAGAAATAAAGTTTATATATTTATGGCTTATCAACACTACAAATACGCTCGTTCGGACTACAAGCGCTGGTTCGCACGAGTGAAACCCGGAAATTCGGCAGTTGCGTCCAGCGGAAGCATTTAGTTAAATCGGAGTTAGTATGAGATCGGTGCTCACGAGCGACAGCATCACCGCCGCGTCCACATGAATCGGCATCTTGTCGGTACATTAAATTAGATAAAGCAGTTCTAACACGCAGCGAACGACTGTAGCTCCGTTTAGCAATTGCCGAGGGCGGTGATTTGTTCTGTGAAGTCCAAAATTATGGTTTCCCGGTCAGAAGAATACGACAACCGAATAATATTATTAGCGTTAATTTTTTAAAATGCCGGCATTTAAACGCAATGTAATATACAACAGCGTATTTCCGCGAAAAAATCGATGCCCGAAAACCATTTGTGCCAATTTTATCAACTACCATTGTTCAAATAATATTTAAAATACAATGACGAATGTATGCAAAAGAATACGCCCCCCTAATATTATTTGCGTTAATTTTATAAAACGCCGGCATTAGAACGCAATGTAATATACAACAGCGTATTTCGGCAAAAAAAATCTATGCCCAAATACAAATTATGCCATTTTATCAACTACCATTGTTCAAATACTATTTAAAATACAATAACGAATGTACGCAAAGAATATGATGCCTGAATATTATTAGCGCTAATTTTATAAAACGCAATGTAATGATAGGGTACAACAGCGTATGTCCGCAATAAAAAACGATGTCCGAATACAGTTTATGAAAATTTTATGAACTACTA
>JAGFPH010009137.1:0-15853 GCA_018207615.1 Philaenus spumarius
CATTAACAAATTTAAAAATTGGATATAAAAACACAAGATTAAATCAATAAAGTAGGAATAATATCTTAAAAATGTTTGTTATTTCTTAAAGTTAGCATGTGTTCTTACCTAGGGACCCTTAATCGCACTCTGATGATGGTGGAGCCTGGGGGTATATTACCCAAGCGGTGCTGAAATAAAAAACAAAACTTTTATAATTTCTGCGTTTGCACTTTAAATGTAATTTGGATTAAGCTGATTTGTTTAAACATGTGATATAACAAGGAAAACATTTTTATCCGTTAACTAATTTAAAAATTGCATATAAAAACACAAGTTTGAATCAATAAGGTAATATTTCAAAGATTTTTGTTATTTCTTAAAGTTAGCTTGTGTTCTTATCTAGGGACCCGTAATTGCTCTCAGATGATGGTGGAGCCTGGGGGTATATTACCCTAGCGGTGCTGAAATAAAAAACAAAACTTTTATAATTGCTGCGTTTGCACTTCAAATGTAATTTGGTGTAAGCTCGGAACGAACAAAAGTACTGAAAACGTAGGGTGACTTTTTACTTAGGTTCAACAGTAAAACTGTAATTAGTTGTTCTACAGAGTGGAACAAGCTTTGCTTTACAAAAAAAAAAGAAAAGAAAATTGCTTTACCGTTACCGATTTATATTTTTCGTTTGATTTAAATATTCCTTCCGTGCATATAAAAAATTGCACTCTTATTTTATTTACAAGCCCCATAATAATTTATAAATTTCAAGTGAACCGATTTGTAATTTCATATTAAAAAGCAAATAATTTGAACGGGGAGCTGAACCCGCTGACGTTAGTTGGGCGAATTTACAAAATTAAATTTACGCGTTTTAGGCTGCAACTATTTGGGAAATCGGTCTACTCACGAAGACGTTAAATATCCGTCTGCGTGAACGAAATATACAACTAGAATTTGTTCGCAACTCTGCCTTCGACCCGGGCTAACGCGCTGCTTCGTTGCGAACAAACTCGTTTTGCAAGCTGGCACTTCGACCTTGCTGCCTACGATTTTGGGCCGCTTCCACTCGTCCGCGGCTGACAAATTCACTTCCATTTGGGAGCAAAAAAAAAAAAAAAATATTTTGATAAAAATAGAAGTTGTTACATCCATTCGATATTAATGACAATGTTATTGTAAAAATGAACAATAAATGGATCGCAACTGTGTATACAAAACCTCGGTCAGATATAAGCTTAACAAATGGTAGACAAATTTAAAGAAATAGAAGATATATTATCAAAGATTATTCTAAAATAACTCATTCATTTTACCTAACATAAATAGTTTGTTGTTAGCTGGAATAATACTTACGCTCCTCCTGGCCAAAAGGCCGAAGCCGAGCCATGGTTTAGAGGGTTGCCCTCCTGTAAAGAAAGGAAACAAAAATTATTAAATATTTGTTAAAAACTTAAATAATATATTTGTTACTAAACATGACCCAGCGAACACATAAGACTAATAGAAGGGATACCTTGGCGGCACAATTACTCAATCAGTAAGTCGAAATCATCCAATAATATCTCTATTAAATAAAATATTCTTTTCGTTCACACAAAAACACTACTGCGCATGCGTCAGGATCTAGGAATACAATATTCTGTTTGCATTTGCTTCGCCGCGGGTGTAGGTGGACGAAACGAGTAAGACATAAAACCCTCGAGTGTATGTAATAACTGTTAACAGAGTTGTTATCAAACTCTTAATTGCAAAACGGGATCAAAAATATAATTTTGTCACGTTTATCGTCAACACTATTTATATTATTGGCAGTTTATATTATCTCACCTTCTAAAAATATACGATTTTCAGTGTGTATCTTTTTTTTTAAATTTACGTAAATATTCAAACTCTGTGATCATGAAATTGCTCAAACTTTGTGGAAGTAGGGTACTTTTTAAAAACAAGTCAGATGTCACCATTTTCCTCGTACTTACAGCCTTACGTCTATTTTCATATTTTGTTTGTCTTCCACATTTAATTCTGTCTTCGTTACATACGCCTTGCTGTTATCTTTAAACGATCGAGCAAGTTGATAATGCTAATTTCTGTTTTCCAAACTAAATAGTTGATTTTGAAGCGACTAAATAGTTGATTTTGTAGCGCTATTCTTCTAAAACGATGAAGGTTGAATCTGGTGGAGTGTCTCTTCTATAAACACTGGATTTTAATCTCCCAACAAAGTAATAAAAATTTATATACAAAAAAAATGCCAGCTTGGTGATCTGGTGGGTATTTTCAGACCGAAGGACTACCATTGAGGTTACTTCCAGTCGGGTAGATGTACATACTTATATTAGGTTTGCACACTAAAACTGAAGGTAATCACATACTTTTATATAGGTGCGAGCTACATGAATTTCAGTTGATCTAAATGTAATACTGTATTTTTAATCTGAACCAGAAATTACATACTATTTTAAGAGAAACGGCTTAAGAAAACTAAAAATCATTCAACTACTTCCCCGCACTTACATTTATAAACTGTGTTGTTAAAAATTATGCTTATTAACTCAGCTGTTTAAGATTACATTTTGATTTATTCATGCTATGTCTGTGTGACTACACTAAAATAAAAGTAAAAATAAATCAACAATATGTTAAAATGTATTAAAAATAATTAAGGGTAACCGGTATATTAAATATGTAATACTACTATGCATGTTGCACATCTATACTATACAAGGAGATACAAGTGGCTTCGCACACGGTCCAAAGATTAACCGCATAGTAATAAATGTTTATTGTTTTAGGTGTTGTTACTACATTATCACCTCTTAGCTGCACGCTATAAAATGCATATATGGCTTACATAGCATATATGTATTGTAAGAAATAAATGTACCAATTTCCAGCTCTCTAGCTCTGTGGGAAGTATAATAATTAATTTGTATTGTTTTAGGTGTTGTTACATTTTCACCCCTTAGCAGTACCTACAGTAAATATACAAATATGGTTTACTTTTTATATATATCTTATAAGAAATAAATGTAAAAATGTCCAGCTCTCTAGTCTTAATGGAAGTATAATAATAAATATTTTTGTTTTAGGTTTTGTTTCAAGCCTTAAATCTAAATGAATTCTAGCCTATGTCTCATTTCAGGTCATTGTCTATATGTGTGCCAAATCTCATTCAAATCCATCCAGTGATTTTTACGTGATTAATATTTTTTGTTTTAGGGGTTGTTTCTACCCATAAATGTAAATGAATTCTAGCCTATTTTCTTTCCAGGTCATGATCTATATGTGTGCCAAATTTCATTCAAATCCATCTAGTAGTTTTTATGTGATTTACTAATACACACACAGACACCGTTATATTTTTATATAATATTATAGATTATCATAATCATTTCGTGGTTGGTATTATTTTTCTTGGAATTGCCCTAAGTTTAAAAGTATACTCATGTCAGTAATTAAATTGTATATTTTAAAGAAGTAGCAATTACAAACTGAGAGCCCCAGTGTATGAGTCATGTACCTGCCGGGTGGGACGGACGCAGGCACCTGCATTGGTGTGCTTGTGTGTGTAAGGGTCTCATAATCACTTAGGTGCCATGCGGAAACGAAAGGACTGTAACCAATGAATACTTAACACTTATAAGAAGCGAAACCGTAGTGCTTTTGAGGGCGACGCTTATGACTCACCAAAAAGCCTACTTCACCGAGAAGCCAACAGGTTTCGCTAGTGTCAACGCCATAGACTGTACTTTTTTTCCAGTCTTGGACTTTACATTTCTCCCCAACTTGGACTTTGGAACGTTGACCCACCACACCATACCCCGTCATTTTCACTGGTGTAAAACAAGTTGTGAATATTGAAAGCCAGTTTTCTCTTATTGTAATCTTTATGTGCAGCTGTTTAAATTAATATGGACAATTTCAAGAAATAAATATTGCTGCCTACCGCAATATTGGATCTTTGAACAATTAGAGCTTTGTTAAATGCAAAGCTGAGCAGTCAGAATTACTTTATTTTTTGTCTTAAATTATATCCGTCGGCCTATTTCGGTCTTATGGGGTAAAATTCAACAGACTCTTGACACTACGATATTTGTCTACTGGGGTTGGGTCGTTTGGGGATCAAAGAGAAAGTTGTTTGTGTTTTGGCGAGAGAGACAGATATATTCGCCGTTCGGCAGCCCGCAAAAAGACTGGTGGCACTCGGACTGAATTCTCAGTAAACTACCAACTAGTGTTCCCTTTTAGTGCATAAAGTTTCGCTTCTTATGTTAAGTATACATTGCTATAAGTAAAACTTCTTTACAAAATACATTCCTCTCAAACACTTACCGCTCGAACCAGTCCAAGCTTGGTCCCAGCATCACATCTCCCATCCAACGGGGGATAGTTTTCCTTGCAACCACCCTGGCATCATCGTAAGCTGCGAAGTTGATGTTGCAGAATGGTGTTGGTTTCGCGATGGCAGGGATGGTGAAAAACAAGAGTGAGCTAGCTGTGGAAAAAAACAAACTCATAAGAATTGATTTGAATAATTTTTGTTTTTGAAAAATGTGTTTTTGATGTTTAAATTTATTGATAACGATCTCTATTGCATTTTATTTTATACTCTCTTATTTTCATGATAGAAAAATTTCGATATTTGTTACACTTGACAAATTAGTTTAGTATTTGAAGCACGACTTTATACCAATGTATTTGCAATCAATTTTGAGGGGGGTTGTTTACTATATTGCAGATTAATTTTATTTGAATATAAATTTTCTGTATTAACCTATAGTCCAAAGCTGCTGCTTCGCATGAAATTTACCGTCTTGTAATAACATCAGCCTAAGTTAAATAGTAACAAATAGAAAATGTCATAACAAATTAGTTTGTATGAAGGTCCACCATATGACATCTATTTTACACTAGCTGGAAAAAAAAAACAATAAAGTCGACATTAGGTGTCGTGACAATAAATAGCCGTAATGGTTAGACTTAGTTTTTATTTTGAAAAATGTCGTGACATTTATCGACACAGCACCAAAATCATGACTTTATATCACGTAAAAACGAATCTTAAGATATTGTTTATATTTTACCTGGTACAGTGCTTCGTTCTTGGGCAAATCGCACTTTCTTCTTCCTCGCTGAAACAATAACAACAGATTAGGAAAAGTGATAAGAGTGCAGTTGTGTCTGTCCTCCTAAAGAAATAAGTTTTAAAAAAACCGTTGTAACTAAAAATTACAATAATTCGACCACACAGCTGAACCGCTGACATGAGTTGATCGAATTTCCAAATTTAAGTTAAGGCCTACATGTTTCAGGGTTTCAAACAACTATTTTGTAAATTTATCTACTCATGAAGGAGCTGAATAGCTGCCTGTGTGTATGCAGTATATGAGTTGAATTTGTTTCCACCTAAGCCTGCAGCTTCAACTCACGCACTCCTTCGTTTTACTCGCAGCGGAAAAACTCGCAGAGTTTGAACTCCGATCCTTGTGGCCTCGGATTATGGACTGCTTCACTTCACTCGCGGAGTACAAACTCGGCCGTCGGCCTCAGATCAGAAGATGAATAGGTAAAATAACCCACGTGTACCTGGTACTTTTATGGTATTTTAGTTTTGATCGATTTTGGGGAACCAAGCGAGCTATGCGGTCTTGTAAAAAAAAACAAAGTTTGCTGAATAATATCCTACATATATTTTTTGTTAGATAAAACTCTAAAAATAATTCATTCTCGTACGAAAAATCTCAATAATGTTACTTCCAGTTGTTGTTTTTTTTTTCGAGCGACGTAGACAACCAACGTGTACCAAATTTGGATCAAATCGGACTTAAAATGCGGCCGCTATAGTGCGAACACATATATACATACATATAATATGTATCATTTTTAATGAAACCCCAAAACGTGTTCTGGGAACCAGGATTGGAACACATTTACTACTCCCGACCTTAGGTCACTGAAATAGCTAATTTTTCCTATGGAAATTCGCTAATAAAAACACAGAATAGCGTTTCATGTTTGTTCTTTACAGTGTGCTTTCACTTTGGCACTCAATATGTTGAGTTAACCATCTGACTAATACAAGCGTAAATAGTTCTGGTCACAAAAATTGGTAATATTGATAAACAAGGCCGTATACCAAGGGGGAGGGGGTTGGGAGGTCATAACCCCCTCGAAATCCCGAAATTTAGTAGTAAAAATTAATACTAGGTTTACAAAGTGCAAATTAAATTATATAATAGACAGCACAACAGAGGATCCAACAACATATTTTACTACGTCATTGTGTATTGCATGCATACTATATTTAGATTTACTTGATTAAACTACAACGTATGATAGACATAGATGCAGTAGGTTACAGCCTTCCTATTTTTTTAGCTTGATCTGATCTATTAAATAAAAGAACCATAAAGGTTCAACACAAATACTTTACTCTAACAAAACATGCAATGCATTGAGTATTCCCAATACGGGGGTTAGCTTCGGCCGCTTCTCATAGTGTCCAGTGTCAAGCTCAAATGTGCGACCTTAGCAGTGGACGTGTTAAGGGTGTGCAATACTACTAGAGTAAAATCATTGAATCCAGTGAGCGGAGCCAATCTTGAGAAGGCTGGCCTTTGATATTACATTGGTAAAGTGCTAGAGTGTGACTAGAATATCGCTTTATACACTTTCGTTTTTTACAGAGATAACAGTATAATACAATACAGTACAACTTAGTATCTATCAACATTTGAATAACAAAATCAAACTAAACTTACAAAATTAAATATAAAAAAAAATAATTATACAATAATCTCTATGACAAATTTAGGAAACCCTTTATGCTCACCTTGTTTCGGGCTCTCCAACAAAAGAACTAAAGCAAACTCATAATGTGCTAACCATGACTACAATTAAAAGTGCTATTATATAAAATTAAAAGGCGGCATTTATGAAATGCATTATGAATTAAAACAGAAATATACACTAAAATTCAAAAAAATTCGCCATTTTTTACAGTATAACCTGTAGACATTGCTATAAAATGATCCTCCTAACTAAAAAACTAACACCAGCAGCAAGACTCGACGATTGACAAAGATTTACCAACATCAAAGAAGCGCTTTAAAAAAGCACTCCATTTCGTCCAGAGAAAATATCAAGGTTTTTAGTTGCGTTACACATTTTTTCCTACATTTCATGTATTTAAAAAATGCGGGAATACTATTAAAAATATTTGGTACAGAATGCAAATAAAATTTCACAAAAGCTTCTTTGAAAGTACGAGGCAAATCTATGTTATACTTAGACCGCAGTCTCGTCTCATCAGATACATTCTAACCACTTCTAAGATAAAATAATTTTAATACTTTAAACTACTAAAAATTTTTACTAATGCCGATCTTATTTCAAAGATGTCCGCCATATGCGTACGACATTTAAATTTGCAGAAAGCTCCAATGTACAGTTAGTAGGTAATAAAATTCGCCCCGATGTCTTGTTTATAAGCAAATATCTTTAATGCAATTTTATAATTTACATTTTTTGTCACCTAAGAATTATAATTTAGAAGTACATGAATGATTTCCTGCAAATTGCAAAAGATTATCTTCAAATTAGATGAACGACAACTTATATTGAAGAGGACTGTATGGGATTGTTTCATCCTGGTATTGCTCAATCTGAACTTAAGACTGATAAAGTTACACACAGGAATACCTCAATTATACTCTCATCTGATAAACTCTTCCACCTAATAAAAGGGTCTAAACAATAAAAGTCGTCCAAACTATTTTTTAAATGAATGTAATTTTCAATATTTTTAAGCCATCCAGGAGTATATTTTTGAGTGCCTCAACAGTTTGTGGTCGTAACTGCAATGAATGCTTAAATGTAAACAAGCGCAGGTAATATGGACTCAATTCTAATAGATTTTTATAACTTGAAGTTGTAGTGCAGCAAAGAACCGCGACGCAGCGCTAGCAAACCATTCTGTGCGCGGTCAAGATCTAGAGAGTGCGGCATACTGTGTCGCTCTCGTTTTGTCTGGTCGCCACCTACCAAAAAGAGAGGGAAAGAAAATATTCTATCTCCCGCATTCTCGCACTTCACCTCGAGTTAAATGGTTTGCCAGCGATTCCTATCGGTTCAATGCTGTACTAACTTCAAGTTAAAAAAATATATTAGAATTTATTATACAGGATCTGCGTTTCTTAACTTTTAAGTAGTCATTAGTAACTGTTTGTGCTTTAAAAATATCCAATCACCCCTAACAACAATGTTTAACTGCTTTCAGAACTAGAGGTACACATTTTGTATGAACAACAATTTTTACAATATTTTAAAAATTACACAACACAAAATACAGTTTTGATATGCATGAATAAATCAGTTTCATACTACACCTCGGTACACACAACATATTTAGTTTACAGTTACCAAACCTAGGTTCCAATATTCAAATATTTTTTCTATGACAAATTTTACTGAAATGCCTTCAACCGATCAGTGACACACTGACGGAAAAACAATATTTACCAATTTTTTAGCAAATTGCTAACGAGTGGAAACGTCATAACGACCCCTAAACAAATAAACTGAATTGTTAAACTCTTCTCACTTTTCATTTTAAGTTGCAGAACCCTACATCAAGTATATATGATATTATGCACGTTATATAATTCTAAAAAAAAGTTTTAATGACATGACATAGCATTGCAGAAAGATAATTACCGAATGAGAGTTAATGATTAATAACAAAATAATTATGACGTAATAAAATTCACAACTTACAGAAGTTAGCTGGGACATGTACAGCGTTCCAGTCGTCGTTAGTCAACATAGCGTCGGCTGAAATTAAAGAAAACTTTATTAGCTGGAGAGGAATTGTGATAAGATAATTTGATTTGTTTTTAGAAGTTTTAAGAGTAGAAAAACCAGACTCTGAACGATGTTTCTCTGTAGTTTCTTATGTACATGGTGGTTATAAATTAATGGACACATTTTAAGATTAAATAAATAAATAACCAAGCAACGCAAAAACATTTGCATTGTTTTAAATAGCAAATTTAAAACAATATTACTATTAACTGATAAATAATAATTATAAAAATTTCAGTAGCTAAATTTAATTGCAATGAAAAGTCAGTAAAATCTCAGCCTAACTGTGAGTGTAAAGTATGTTTTCTTCTTAGCGGCTCCTGCTGTGGTATAGTCAGCTGGTCTACAATGAATCTTCACCAGCTGTTAATAACAGCTGTGTAAACAAACAGAAAACTAACCTCAGTATAAAAATGGCTAATGCGCAAGAAAAAGCAAAGTGTGTTCTTTGGTTTCACGAAAGCAGATCTTTAATTCGAAGTAGGTTTCGTTTAGAGTACGACCGCAATCCCCCGAGTAACAATTCTATAAAACGTTGGTATAGACAATGTGAACATAAGGGAAGTGTCCAACATAGAAAATGAGCTGGTAGAAATAGGCGCTCATACCTACGGGCAGAGGGGCACCACGCCCCCCCCCCTAACTCCCAGGAAAAGAAAATAATAATATGTATATTATTAATTATCGTCAGGTATTTTACTTTAAAGAGATTAGCACTAAAATGTGTTTTAAATGTTGTTTGCCGTTTGATTTTACATATACTTAATTTTTACAAGAGTCAAGCATGAGCTGCTGGGTCACTATCTGGTGCGGCCTCTAGGAGTGTTATAGGTCTTTGTGTATTCACTGACGGTGCAAATGTGCAGACTCAATGCTCTATGGGTAATATTTCACCTGAACAGCTAAATTGGCTTCCCAAATTTTAAAAGTTTTCTTGGTGAGGTCAAAAATATACCTAGGCTTAAAATTGGCGTGCGAAGCAAGAAATGTATTGTGTATTGAAAATACTCACAATACGGGTGTTGGCGTGCAATGCACTGTGCATCGGCCGCTTCTAATAGTGTTCAGTGTCAGCCCCATACCCCAGTCTAGCCCCCCTCCTTAGAAAAAATCATATGGGTGCCCATGCTGGTTGACCTCCAGTTTCAGAAGATGTTGTTGATCAAATAAGAGAATTGTTTACGAGGAGCTCTAGTAAGTCCACTCGGCGTGCAAGTTTGGAATTAGGATTGCCACGATCAAGTTCCTTAAGCTCCATGCAAACATAATTCTATTACTACATGAAATTAAACCTAACGTTACACCTTGACCTTACGATTCTGCTGTCAGCATACTTAACAACGAAGAACAAACAAGAAACAACGAAGAAAGCTATTTCTTAAAAAAGGTAATTTTGTCTGATGAAGCAACCTTCCATGTTTCTGGTTAGGTAAATCGACATAACTGTTGCATTCGGGTACTGAAAATCCTCAAAATGTTCGGGAACAAGGAGACAGTTATACAATAAACGTTTGGTGTACATTGGCTATAGATGAAGTGATAGGACTAACTCCTTCTATGATCAGAAACTCATGGCGTGTGGTGGAATTCAGACTACAAACTTTGCGTGCAAACCGCGGAGAGCTCTTGGAAATGTTTTAGTTTTGTCCATTCTTATAATAAAAACTGTTTTAAATTTGCTATTTAGTAATAAAAGGTACCAGAAATCGGCACATACTTTCTCACAAACATGTTTAAATTATTAACATGTTTACTGCTAAGGACATACATGTGAGTTTAACACTGAACACTTTGAGTAGCGGCCGATACACAGTGCGTTGCACGCCAACCCTCGTATTGGGAGAATTTTCAATAAACAGAGCACGCCAATTTTAAGCCTATGTTAGGAGAGTAACTAATAAATATTATTATTATTAGCCAAACGAGAATTATTTGAAAGATGCTGTTTTTTTTCAAATGGTAGGGTACAATATGGGCTACAAATAAATTTTATAAAAATCGTTAAAGCCTTTTTTTTATAAAATTTATAACTGATTATTTGGTGTTTCTTTGGTCAAAAAAGGGGCCGTTTTTCAAAATTTGTTAAAACATTAATTCGTGCATCTATAATGTACAGGCCTAATTGAAATTTTTGGTGCAAATTTGTTCGAAATCGATCGCATAGTTTTCTCTCTAGCTTTGTATACATACAGACAGACATTTTGTAAAAACCACTTTTTTGGGCTCATGGGGCCCCAAAACGGATGTTTCCACAAAAATCTCAACATCTATTTTTTTGCGATTACTATACTTTCTCTATTCTATATATAGTATCACAGTAAGAAAATAACACAATTGCAATGTTTTTACGTAGCTTGGTTATTTATTTATTTCATGTTGAAATGTGTCCGATAATTTATAACCAATTTGTATTAGAAATCATCAACTATTTTTGAAGCACTACCAAGTTGTTCGACATTAAAAATTTAAAATGGTCAAAGATTTTGACATTAAATTAAACAAATCTTTTTGCAATCTTATAACACTGAATACACTTACGGCTGCATGAATGTAATTTTTTTACAACGCATGCTTACCGTCTGTAGTATAATCTTTCTCACGTTATTAGAAAAAAAAGTTTATAAGACTGAACATGCATAAAGGGATAAAGGTTTCATCACAGCCATTGTTTCGACAACTATCTATACAACCTCTTAGATCTTTATATACAAATACCAGTATATATAAGTTTATGCAATTTTTTTTATATTAGGATTGGGCGGTTTTCATATCTGCATTACAGAAATTATTACTTGTTTGGTCATAGAAACAAAGTTTTCGTGACCAGAGCAAAATTTACAATATATTCAAAATTTTACTCTTTAGTTGCACCTAGAATATATAATAAACTTCCAGAAAATATTAAAGTCAGCACACACCTAAAGAAATGTTTAACTCTTTTAAAAAGCTGGCTTTTGGGCATGGATTGTGTCATAGGCGTAACCAGGACGACCATAACACGTTTAAGACTTCCAAAAAGTACTTTAAAATGATATAGGTAGGTATACTTTACATCGTCTAATTGTGATTCATGACCATTTTAGAATAATTTAGAATAGCAACCATGACTCATCTCCCGCCAAATCTTTCCGGGCGCCGTCTCTAACCCCATAGGCCTGGATCACACACGGCGTTTTTTTTGTCTGCTGCGGTTTAGTTACCGACGCCGTCTAAAATTCTCATTGGGATTCATTAAACTGAAGTGTCTAGTTCATCTATTGCGAAGTGTGTTATGTAACGTAATATATTATTTCTTTTCATGTTTTATTGATATGAACAGAGAGCAACTCTCGCTTTATTGTTATTCCGTCGCCGATTGAAAAGGAAGCAAAAAATATATACATATTTGGGTTCATCCAATCAATAAATAAAAGAAGAGAAGATTTTTTAGTATTCTACACTGTTTCCTGATTTGTATTCTAAATAATTTCTGCACGTGGCTGAAGGGTAGTAGCCTATTCTACGAAAAAAATTCTTAAATAAGAAACATTTGCGTGCATTTGGTCACGTTCGCCACTGCTTCGGCGGAGACGGTGGAAAATCCGTCGATTGTAATTGCACCGAGCGGCTGCACAGCTACCGTCAGCGGTAAATAAACTGAGCGTTTATTTTTTCCGACCAATGATACGCTCTTATACCCACCGTGCCATTGTTGATATGACGGCGACGGCAAATTGTCTGTGGCGGACCGAAAACTCCTTGTGTTCCAGGCCATATACTACACTGCATCGTATATCAAATATAGTGAAATTGCCCATTCGACCAAACACAATGTCAGTAATATATTGATCATGTATTGTAGCTTAAAATTTGCATAGGTGTTGAAAACAAGGTACCCTTAAGAGCGTATTTTAATGTAGACAAATTGCAAAATATGCTTTACAATGGTGGGGGGTATAACCCTCAAAACCTCCCCCTTGTTACGCCAATGGATTGTGATAGAGGTTTTGATACAGGAATACATTATTATTGTAATTTTGTTTGGATGCATGGGAAATGAGTGTGGATGTGATAGGGGTATGGAAGTATTTTCTTTTCTTTTTTTAAAATATTTGTGTATAGTATTTTGTTTCTTTTTAATATGTTTAACTTGTAGCTAAGAATGTGTATATATAGGTAAGAGAAAGAGTGTGTGGTTTATTATGGTATGTGAGTGTGTGTTACGTATGTGTAATTTTAACTAAGTTATATTTATGTTATGAACACAGATCTTTTACCTTAACTATCACAGAACATTATTAAGTTTTTCTTGTTTTATGATTTAGAAGTAATATTGTATTGGGTTTTGTGTGTGTGAATTTTATAGTAAGTAATGTAGTATTGTGTATGAGAATAATATGACTTATTCAACAGATTCTTATGAAAAACATCCTGTCAACTTACCAGTGATCAATGCAACATAGAACTATTACAATTTAATAATTTCCCAAAGTAAAAATTACAACAAATATGAACAATAATCATGAGTAATGTAGTAGTTATAACAATTTAAGAATACAATAATTACCGAGTAATACTGGTGCTGGTCGTGGGGCTTTTTTGAAGCACCCGTTGTTTACGATAATTCCTCCGCCCACGATGTTGATTTCAGGCTTCTTTTTTCCCAAACAAAATACTGGAACAAAAATAGTCCGCTATAGAAGGAACCAACCTCAAGGATGTAGTACTAATATTGTAATTTACTTATTAGATATGTTGTTGCTTAATTGTAATAAGCAAAATTTGTAGAACATCTTCAGTATTAGGCCTACACAAAATTCTAAAGAAAGTGTATATTTCAATCCAAACTAGGTAACGCAATTGAAAAATGTTTTAGCTAAGATTTTAATATGCTGGTTTGTAGACTTTAAAATTTCTACTTGGAAGATCCTGCATGCTCAACATACATACCACTCCTTTTCTAAACATCTTTTTTAGTTGGACATATTGAATTCTCGGTTAATGATAGCACAGCCAGTTTTGTAATAGTATTCATATTATAGCAGTTTAACTAATTATTTGTTTCCTACTTAGAAATATTAAACAATTAAATAACTTTAAAGCTAAAATTGGTAATTAATATGTACTGTCTAAATCAAATCATCAAGTTTACCTGTAAAAAGTTACTTGTAAACAAAAAACTAACCTGAACGTTATTTAAACTTATGAAACCAGCCGTTAGTGGACGAATCGTTGAGAATAAAGTCTACGCAAGTTTATAGTTAGTAAACAGCTGATTACCCAACACTGAACGCCGTCAATCAGCTGCTGCGAATTTTAAACGGACACATATATTTAAGTTACTATTTTCGTGACGAAATTATCTTTGAAATAATTTGTAGTTTTTTCCTCAGATTTGAATCCTGCAAAACCTGAAGGTAATTTCAAGTAATTAGGAGCACAGTTTTAAGGAATTTTATTCACCGCAGCATAATATTTATGCGAATTAAGTCATTTTTAAAAGTATGTTTTATAATATTGTTCGTATCTGTTGCACGGTTGTGTTTTGAAGTTATATTTATTTTCAGATGCTATAGATTATTACCGCCGATTGAAAATAGGTCCACTTCCCATTTTATCAGAGTTTAGAAGAGAGATGATATCAGACAATTAAAATACTATTTTTATACTTTATTGACAATCAATTGTATTTTAATTACTTCTTTACAAATAACAAAAATGACAAGGAAGGAAAGGAAAGGCTATACGTAAGGGCGGGCCCGTACTAGTTTGTTAAACATAAAATATTGTTTATATATGTTCAAAATGTCTTGTATTAATATTTACAAGATGTAATTTTCTCTAGCCACTTATAATAATCGAACATTTTAACAGTTTCTTCATTAAACAAATAAAAGAGCACTGTGGCGACGAAATCACACTAATTTGAATAAAAACCCTGAACCACAAAAACGAGGAACAAAAACAATAACAAACAACTAAATTGTAAGTTATGTTTAATACGTCACACTTATGTACATTTCGATAACATGGTCATCATCCTCAGAGGGTTTTGACTTTAGTAGTGTTAAAACCACCTGAGGATGATGAACATGTCATAGAAATGTACACAAGGGTAACGTATTAAATATAACTTACAATTTAGTTGTTTTTTATTGTTTTTGTTCCTTGTTTTGTGGTTCACGGTTTTTAATCAAATTAGTGTAGTTTCTTTATTACGAAATGTAGTAAATGTCAGTATAACAAATCGACTAAAATCAATAATAGGCCTACTCCATCCATTTAAACAAAGACACAAGGTAAACGTAGAGGCTGGTTCAAAATTTTAAAAGTAAATTCTTGGGATAATTGTTTTTGGAAATAATAATATAGTACATAGTAATCAACAGAATATTTATAAAACGGAAGCCTGAAAAATTCACAAACAAGATGTAACTACTAAAAATTAAATTGTTATGATACAAATTCCTTAACTAATAGAACAGGACATTAGAAATTTTCGAGGGTAGAAAGGTAGACCTATGGTTAGTTAGAGGGACCTGGCCATACCGGTGTGTCTATCTAGGCGATTTCTAATACAAAATAGGCTAAACATTTTGTTTACCCTTTAAAACTATGAAAGTATTAAGAAAAAAAACTAATTAAATCCATTTTTCGGTTTTACAAATTGAATTGTAGATGATTTCTTATTGTATGTAAAAAATTGACACATGAGACAGGCCAACCTAAATATAAACAGTAGAAATAAAGCAGTAACTCATAAGCGTCCCTATGTTTACTATAATGTTGTCGCAAGAGACAGGCCTAACCTAAATACGTATAAACAGCAGAAAGAAAGCAGTAACTCATAAGCGTCCCTATGTTTACTATAAAGTTGTCGCATGAGACAGGCCTAATCTAAATACGTATAAACAGCAGAAAGAAAGCAGTAAGTCATAAGCGTCCCTATGTTTACTATAAAGTTGTCGCATGAGACAGGCCTAAAATAAATACGTATAAACAGCAGAAAGAAAGCAGTAACTCATAAGCGTTC